>CAJNIZ010001904.1:0-15029 GCA_905231905.1 Symbiodinium pilosum | reverse complement strand
TATTGTTGTCTCAGTTTAAAAGCACCCACAGTCACGGATCTGCTTGGTCGTCATCTTGCATAAACCTTCTGCAACCCTTTGTAAACTTTCTTGAAATCCCCTACGAACTGTTCAAAACCCTCCAGCAACTGTTATAAACCCTCTACAAACCCTTCATAAACCTGAGGTAAACCACGAGACCCAGATCAGAGAGAGTTTATGAACCCTCTACAAACACTATAAACCTACTCTAAAACTTAATTTAAACCACAAGGCCCAGACCACAGGGCACAGCACCACAGGGAAGGGTTACGAACCCTCTACAAAAACAGTAAACCTTCTCTAAACCTTAATGTAGACCACAGGACAAGACCCATACCACAGGCCACCAGGAAAGGGGACCTTCCCTAAACCTTAATTTAGACCACACACCACAAGGCTTGTGTATGGGTAATTAATGTGGCTGGAGGAGGCAAAAAGACTTTAAGGGCACCCACCTGACAACTACCCACCTGCGACTTTTTTTGACTGCTGCTTTGAAACCTCTTTTCTATACCCAACACTACTACGGGGAGTTCCCTCCTTGGAGGGGTCATATGATTGTCTGAGGCTCCTTTGCTGGGGATTGCGGTAACCAAAAAGCCCTTAAGATAAGCAGAGCCCAAGGCAGTGGACGCGCGGACTTTAAGCGTGAGCCGAGGGGACCAGCCTGCGGCCCCAGGACCATACCAGGAGTCATACCGTTTGCGCTGTTAAGCCTGCATTTCCCAAGGTACCATATCCTGTAGGAACTAGTACACAACCATGATGTTTCGCAGGATCTCAATGTGAACAGTAGGAGTAAAGCCACGGTGGTGTTCATGATGTTTATCTAAAGCTAATGAGCGCAAGATTTGCGTGCCTGGTGATCCTTTTGTCTCAGAAGCTCTGTAAGACCACTGGCAGCACTAAGCGTACTCATTGCAGTTGTTATCTTCTACTATTACTACTGCATGCTGCAATGGCGGCCGCGCGCCGCAGCAGCAGCAGCAGCAGCAGCAACGAAAGTCGTCCTGGTCCTGGCCCTCCACGCCGTGTCGTCGTGGACGTCCTGTTCGCACAGCCGTAGTCATATAGTTGTAATAGTATGGTTGTATTCGTGTAGTTGTAGTCGTAGTCGGCTTCGCAGTCACGTAATGGTCACGGTAGATATATTTCGTATGGGTGGTAGCAATATCAGGAGCCGCAGCAGCAGCTCCGATTTTGATAATTAGTAGCTGCATTTGAGCAGGGGAGGGTGGATTGGGCGGGGTATGTTGGGTGCTCCAGTTTTTGTAGATTGTCAGGCTTGCTGCTTTGAAGATCTTCAGGTTTCAGGCCTGAAGTCCATGTACCATCGCAGGATGGAAAAAGATCAAAGTCGTTCCAAGCACCTCGAAGCCGCCCCACAACGAAGCTCGTCATGCACAAGCCTGGCACAGTCCATTGCAAGGTCCAGCACAACTTTGCCGAACTGAGCACCTGCGGGCTCCCGAAGGGGCAAGAGATGCGGCATGGCTTCATCGGTTGCATGCTTTCCATTTTCGGAGTTGGCGTTGTAGGGCGATCCAGGCAACAAGCAGCTAGATTTCTGGTTCAGCAGTTCTTTCTGAGTAAGGGATTTCGGGACAATATGAGGCCATCTTCAGATGAAAGCGGAGGATGCGCCCATATCCCATGCTTATATGCCAAGTTGGACGAAGTAGCTGTAATCGCAGCTTTGCTCCTGGCATTAATATGACGATTGCTATTATTGCCATCTTCTTCTGTTATTGCTACAGAAATGCTGGGTTGATGTTTGTATTGTGCAGCCCGACCTCGTAAACTCTGGCATCACACCAATCAAGACCAAGGCTTATGACCTTGATGTATAATCACTGGTGTTGGCTTGCAAAAGTCACAGTGATAATGCCACCAAGGTGAAGAAACATGCTCACACTAAGAGAAGTACTTCTTAAGGGTACTGGCAACCAGCACTTAATCTTCATCGGGATAGGAAGCTTCGATATGAACATTCCTCAAGGATGTTTGTTTCAGGTGGGATTTCACAAAGGCGGTCGACAAGGAGACACAGACGTTTGCTGATCCTGAGCTGCATGAAGCATTATGTTGACCGAATAAACTTTTAATGCTGAAATCCCGGCATCATCTTCGAGAATCCTTTCTTGAGATTGTAAAGGGTTGTTGCGCCAAGTTTCCCGCACCTGCTTCTGGGCATCGCTGCAAGTGCAAGTGACACTCACCGAAAAGATGTGCACCGTAAACCACCCGAATTCGCCCCTGTCAAGAGTTTCAGCCGCCAGGGGACCTGCCAAACTTTCAATCTGAGGTCTGCCTGGAGATTGCATCTCTGGCTACATGAAAATATTGGATCCAGCTTGCTGCGAGGATGCCAGACGTAAACTGGAGTTGCCCAGTGATACATGTAGTTCACTGCTACCGCTAGGCCATTTCAATTGAGCGTAGGTCAAAACTCCTCAGCAGGAAGCAAGAAGGTGAGTGGCGGAAACGAGGCTGCCGCAAGCAAGGACGTGGTGCTTGTAAGCTATCCTAAGCAAGAGCAAGGCCACATGCCATGACCGTAAGCACCGTAAGCTCTAGTTTTGCAGATTTTGCTCAAGCGCCGTAGTAGCTCCTTGTCTGAAAAAGTGCGCCCGCATCTAGGCATTGGGTCTCTAAGCTACCGTACACAAAGTCGTTACCGGCAAGGAAAAAGTATCAACAGCTTACCGTAAGTTGAGCAATATCTTTGCCACTACTGAAGATGTTTGCCAGGACTCTCTGATTGTGTTGAAGTCTTGGACCTAAGCTTGTCCACATGCCCTCAACCAGATGCGTCTTACAAGCAGCAGGGTTCAGTATGAAGCAACCTCCTAGTGACTATTACCTGAGAGAGTACCTTAAAGAGCCTGTCTGCAAGGACTCTTACAGGATTCCACTTGGCAAATTCCTTGTGAGTGGTTCAGGGTACATAGGGGTTATATAATTATATAGGGGATATATTGTGACAATGGGAAAGACCATGGAAACTACAGTTTAGGGTTTAAGGGCGTGGAGTATGCAGATTTCAAAGTCAGCGGGATTGCAAGGCTCAGAACAGAGCAGCCAAGCGTGATAGAACTCTAGACTTACTTTAATACTTTAACAGCAAACAGGAGTAGCTCCATTTGATCCCTGGCATCCAACCTGACTATGCTGCATGTCTTAGTGTAAAGAGGCTCGAGCTCTCGCCAGAAGGGTTGAGCTACGACTTGATGCCTTTTCTACCAACATTGCAGTATGACAGACTGTTTGCACGTAGGGCAAAGTGGTAGTTTCCCAAATAGGGGCACCCCAATATAGACCCCAAAATTCTGGAATCCTCATTCTTAAGGCCCTCAAATCTCCTTGCGATACGCGATTTTCAATTTTTGTGGGCAGTTTTTGTTACATCCAGTAAGACTAGTAATGGTGATTAACAATACTGGTAACATAGTAATACTAGTAGTAAGAATCGTAGTACTAGCAATAGTGCCAAGAGTAATAAACATAATAATGTGTGGTTTTCGTATGCGTGTCGGTCCTAGCTTCCGAACGGCCTGCAGTTGATCAATGCCATTGCCACGTCATGCTCGTAGACGTGTATAAGCTTGATTCCCAAGAATGTCAGGTGTAGGGGATTTTGGCTGAGCAGTGCTCAGCTGGCGAACATTGTAGTCATTGAGAGATTCTCAGGTTACCCATGTGGGCTTCTGATGAGTAACCCGCATAATCCTTCTGTGGCCTCCCATCAATTCTGAGGCTCCTTTAGGGCACTGCCCCTTTCTTGATTGAGAAAGCACCAGATGCGCATTTAACAAGAAAAATGCTTACTCCCCCCTTGGGGACTGGCTCAACCCCATGGGATACAGACTGACTTCTGTAGATGCGCCGCGCATGAATCATGTCTGCCAGCCACAAGAAAAGGTTGGTCCAGAGGATTGTTTGAGGCGCCAATCGCGGCCGGCCGAACATCCACCTGAGAGGAGCCAGGAGTGTGTAGGGAAAACAACGTTATTAGCACGGAACGTATAGTCTTTCAAAATTACTGCTGTGGATAACACTCGTGCTTCGTAAATAATTAGTACAACTACCTAGAGCCAGGATATTCCGAAGACCGAGCAACCTATACTGGATGGACAACAATTCATTCGTGGCTTTCCGCGAGAATCAGAATGACGTGTGAAATGTCCTTCTACTAGGAATGTCGTCGCCTGCCTCAGCTTATGTCGCACGCGTTCAGAATCGAGTCTGCAAGCATGCTTGGGTTAGGTTGATGTTGGGCCTGGCAACAGCTGTTTGCACCACTTAGCGTTGCCTTTTGACAGGTAAGTGGTTTAGTGCAGGAAATCACTGCCAAAAGCAGCTGAGATCGGATTCCCGGTCCATTTGATGACCTGGTGCTGCCGAGGCGTTGGAGGGCAGATAGAAAAAGATTTCAAGCATGCTGTCCACGCACAGATCAATGTCAGCCTTGCCTGCCGTGGAGGAGACGATGTCACTGTATCCAGATGCTTCTCTAGAGCGCTTTAGTACTGCAAAGCCCATACAGTCTGCACAGTGTTACTGAGTTATGGGCCTCAGGGTTCTGTTCTTACTTCGACCGAAGATCAAGGATAACCTGACCTCCACTTGTTGTGCTTTTCTGCGTTTCTAACCGGAAGCTAGCTGCGGCGGCCATGCCTCCAGCATGCAGCATACCGATTTTCCCCCAGCATGTTGAGGGCATCCCCAAACTTAGTGCTAGAGCTAGACTCGCACGGGGGTTTTCAAAATTATCCATGTTTAGGGACTCGCATAATTCCCTCAATGTCCCCGTAGCTTGTTGGGGTCCTTGGTATCCTGGTTTTGGAGAAAAACCCTATCCACACCAGCAGAGGCTCAAAGCTTGGCAAGACAGACCTTCGGTCTATGATGCGTGGACCAGAATTCGCAATGTTAGGCGGGCAACGCCAAAGACAGTCAAACCTTAAATGGCTATTCAGTTTTGAGAGGCTCGTTTTTTTGGAGAGCTGTTTTGTTCACAGATCCGTAGCGTAGAGAACGGAAGGCACACGTGGCAGGCTCCTGGAAGCTTCCGCCGAGTTCAAAAGTACTACTCCAGCCTAGTGAACAGGATCATGCCACGCTCGAGTCCATACCTAAGGACATTTGAGCTATAGTCTAAACTCCTTAAAGGGGGTTATATAGGGGAGTATCATAGGGGCCCAAGGGGTTTAGACTGTATCTCATTTGTAGAGGAAGTCTGGCATCACTACAACTGCTCTCAGCTCCGATATCGAGAACTTCTTCTGCCTTCGCCTTGAACAGAACTTAGGAAGCTGTCTGTCATGAGGAGTGTTGATGTCACTGTCTGGCGCCTGCCCATTTTCCAAGAATTAGCTCGGGCCTTCTGGATCGTCCACTCTGGCAGTGAAAACATGGTACCTGGGGTTGTATTGGTGTTAGTGCCCCGCCCATCTGGTTACCTGCCACTACATGTGGTCAACTGCTTGCGTTGCAGGAAGGGACTCTGCGAACATGTTGCTGCGGGCGCCACAAAGCCTACAAGGGTAATCCCTAAACAGCAAGCCTGTACTCAACCTCTGTACAAATACTTTGGAACACGTTGCTCCAAGCGGAAGATCCATGATGGCAACCCGACAGACCGCCTCAAGTTCCGTGCTTCTTCCCGCACTTCGCCTTTCTGGCGTAGCGCGCCGGCGAATTGGGAGGCCAACTCAGCAAACGTGAAGCCTACAATGCATTAAGCGTCCGTCGTATTGTTGTAGGCAATCTTTTTGAAGTGAAATATGTCCAGAGATCATTATTGTGACTGTGATGTCACCCGCATATTCATGAAGTCAAGGCATCACTTGCAACCCTGAAGCGATTTGTGCTGTCAAATTCTTCCTTGAAACAACTTGTAGGACTACACTGGGGATGTTTCTTGATAATGCCAGCAAGCATACCAAAGCGCGGCCCAAGAGCTCTTTTTAATTTACTCCCTAGTGGAGAAAAAGCGAAAATGCACGGCCCACTATACTAGCTTGTTTTTCAGATGGTGTTGACGCCTGAAGGTCAAGTAACAACGATTCCCCCAGACCCTGCATAGACATATGGACTGTACATCGATGGTTTTTGTCGGCCTCCACATGGAGGAACTGCAGTTGCTGAAAGAGTAACTGACAGGAGGGTGGCCACACGGTCTGCGCGGAAGTTTTGTGAAGCGACCGTGGTCGACAACCGTCACACAGACGGTTTCACGTGAACTTCCGGCAAGGTGTAAAAGTCATGGTGTAACAAATGATGAAGCAGTGATAAAGGCAGAAGACCTTGGCAAGAAGTTCGGGGCAAAGTAGACGGAACGGAGAATCGGCATAAAGTGAATACAAACTAGCAGAATGGCAAGATGAAGGCAGGAGTAAACAAGATGTGGTTGACTTTTATGTGCACCTGCTGCCAATTTAGGGGGGCTTCACTTGGATCATGCCTACACCGATCGTGTTGTTGCTTGCATCTCTTGTTCGATGTAGCCGGTCGTGGCCACAGGACCTGAACCCTGTGGGCTGAGCACAACTGGAATAGAAGTCCCTGACCAAAACTACGAAAACGAACGACAGGGCCTCTCACTGTGCTGGCCAGCTTCGTGCCGAACAGAGATCTAACATCTCGATCAGGGCATTGACTGTTATCAATTGTTGCATCATGTTTATAACCTTCATCTTCATACTAATCAATCCACAAGCTGCAAGCCGGTGGCCACCGGGCTTTCTTCCATCCAGCCACCTCCAGAGAAGCTCCATGACAGCACGGTCTTGAGAAGATCTCTGTCGATGCGAATAAGGGGTATCAACATGATGACGACGAGTCATAGCATAGTACTGAAAACAACAACAATAATGTGTAAGCGTACCGCACACAGGAAAAGAGGCCTAGCGACCCAGACCTCCAAAACATCACGCCGATGAGTGGATCTGGTTTCAAGACGCCTTCAAGCCAAGCACCTTTTGATTAAGTGAGGCCGCTCAAGAGCGCGACTGACTCGTCCAGGAGAGTCTGCTTGTGCTCTTCCCAATCCTAACACAAACATGCCTGTGTACCTGTTGTCCATGGTATCGGTGTAGCGGCCCAACTACTTTCTTGAGAAGTGAGATGACTTTCCGGCCGTTCTACCTTGCAAGACAGGCACTTCCTTTCGAAGGGTAAAGGTAGGCGGCAACAGCGATACAGAGACTTCCCAAAATCCTTGCAGTCCTCATAATGGAGAGGATAGTATTTCGGGTCCATAATTGGGGCCCCCTGTTTTGGGAAACTCTCATATGTAAGTCTTTTGGGACAGGAGATGTGGGCACGGGTTTTCAGATAGTCTGCATGCTGGATGTATCGCTTAGGTGGACCCCCTCCCTGTAATGTTGACTATGAGGAATAATGGTGATCTTGTAGTCCTATTATATCACTATCAAGGGGCGGGGGGGGTCCTCCTAATGTATCAGTCAAGTCAGTCAAGCAGGCATTCACAGCTGCGCTGCCTTTTCAAGATTGCTCATTTTTGAGATGTCTTCATCTAAAGCTGGATGTTGAAGTATTCGCCCCTAAAGCAAAGCTCCTACAGATTCTCATCGTGATCCGCGGTAATTCGACACACTGGCTCATCATAGAGTTCCATGATCTGCTGAAAAAGGCAAGACCAGAATAAGGAAAGCTGCCTTGCCTTCTGGCGCGGCCTCTGGAGTCATCCACTTTTCATTGGGGTGGAGGGATCCTCAGGGGCGGGTCCCTGCTTAACAGAGCAGTCCCGAAAATGACGCCCAAACATCACATACTTGCTGCCGGCACATAGAGATCTGCAATCCTATGACAAGGCGGACATAATTTTTGCAACAAGCCCTGGATGTTGAGTCAGCGGCAGAGTTTTTCAGTGACACTGCCATGAATCTGAATTGATGCCAAGATATGGTTCCCCTTGCCCCTACCGCAGGCAAACCGCCCCCAAAGACTATCCTCCACTCCTGACCAGCTTTGCCAAGCGAATAGGGTGATTCCTGCCCTTCGAAGATTGCGGCGGGATACGCTCACCGGAATTCACAGGAGGCCCTGACTAACCATTCCCTCATGTGGGTTTCGTGGTTCTACCAATTCTAAAGAACTGATGCCATGCATTTGGATGAAAGGCTAGAAATGCTGCTATGTGCCCTTGACTGGAAATTCCAAGCCTTTTGCAACGGTTGACTTCCTCTGATACAGATGTTGCACGCCTTTGCTCATCTTTAGCAGCGCGCCCTGCAGCCCAACCCCCAAGCCCGACTATAGTAGTTTCCATTTTCTTTTCCATTATCCCATTAGCATAACGCCAACATACTATAGTAGTTTCCATTATCCCAGTAGTGATAAGTCCTGAAGCTTCTAGATCCTCTGCTTCGTGCACGGAGCCAGTCAGGGGCTCTGATGGCTTGCAGTTTACTGCAGGCCGTAGGAGCTGGATTCATGAGGTGGCCTCAAGGAATCTTGGCTGCATTGAAGTTGGTAGTCATAGCTCCAGAAGGTGGAGCATTTCTCATAGATAGTGTTTAGTGACTGCTGCTTCCCTTGCTTCTAAGGTTAGCAGTATGGGCCCCTACTATGGGCCCTTAGGCCGTTTGAGGTACATATAGGGTATATAGTAGGTATATAAGGATCCCAGATTAAGGGCCCATATCAGGGGCCATGGTTTCAACCTTTGACTGCTACATTGTTACCAGCTTAGACCAGCCAAGGAGCGGGTGCAGGTGCTGTGTGACGCTCGATGCACCTCCGAGACGCTGAGTCGGCCAGGTTTAAGCAGTGAGAATCCTTTAAGGTTGGTAGCATTGCTGTCATTGTCATGGTTATTACTCGTAGCAGCAGTATTATTGCTGTCGCTGACGTTTCTAATTTGTTTCACTCACATTCACAAGATCCGTGAATTACTAGTTTTACGGTTGTTATTCTTTAGTATTGTTGCTTTTAGGGTCAGTGCTTCGAACTGTATTAATGGCACGTGTCAACAGGGTGGTACGTTCCAGGGTTATGCTTTGGTGTGATATTGAGATTTGCGGAGGACTCACGAGCCTGCTTTGGGGCGAAGGTGAGCAAACACCAAATCCCAAGCTTTAACCCTAAGCCCCAACCTTCAGCCTTAAGCCCTAAACCCTAAATAGGAGCTTCCAGCAATTAGGGATACTTTATTGGGGGTCCCCATAATGAGGATTATGGTATTTAGGGGTCTATAGTAGGGTCCCCTTATTTTGGAAAAGTACCAAATCATGCAGGAAGAAGCCCTGCATGAGCCTCTAATGATACCCTTCTTCTGGCCTTTCCGTTTCTGTCAGTGCAGATACACGTGTAACAACAAGAAGAGGAACCCTACCAAGGTCAACAACAAGAACCAGCAACAACTGCCATTCCCACTACTCCTATTACTGCTGCTACTGCTACTAGTATTCTTCCTGCTGCTGCACAAACCCTTCGCCTTTCTGTCTTTAGGATTAGTAGTGAACTAAAGCCGTGAGGGCAAGATCAGCAGCAACAACAGCAACACTTGTTTTAACATGAGTCTACTTCTAAGAAGAGTAGGGTACTCTTGAGATTGCCAACCCCCCGTCCTTAACATCCATTATCTTTCATGTCCAACATGATCATCCGGCCAATCCCAGACGCTCTAAGCGGCGGACTATATCCAGAACATGAGGATTCGCTTTGCGACTTCAGAAATCTAGGAGAATCCATGGAATCCATGGATCGCTGAGGCAGCGAGACCTCAACTAGAGCCGGCACTCTGTGAGAAAAAAGTATCCAGCCTCAAGAGTGTACAGCATCTGCTTCGCAAAGATGGATTTTTTGAGCAACAGCGTCGTCATAGGCTAAGGATGAGACACTTTCATTTCTGCGCTTCTTAACAAGATATGACATGTTGGGCTCCTGATGCTCATACTACCTTATGACAGCATACGCGGTAGTTGTGCCTTAGCCAACCCTTGCTGGGATAGAGCATGCATGTTCAGAGTCTCGGGTGCAACTGCAGCTTTGGGATTCTTGGGTTGAGAGTCAGGTGTTGGCTTGACATGTACGCCCTTCTGGCTTCCAAAGAAGGACCCCTACATAATCCCAGCTTCCGTTTCATTTTCCATTTTCTTTTCCATTTGATTCTCCATTATTGGGGGTAATATTGGGTACCATAGTATCCCCAAATAAAATACTAGGGGTAGTATCCCCCTCAATAACCCCTATAATAGTCCCCCTATAAGGAGTTTAGACTATGGCTCTTCTGGCTTCCAAAGAAGGGGCTCTGCGGCTCTTAGATATGTGTGGAGGAAGCACTCCGGCAGAATTGCAGACAGCCAAAGTTGAAGGGTTACGGGTTCAGGGTTAAGGGTTTAGGGTCAAGGGTTTAGGGTTTAGGGTCAAGGATTTAGGGTCTAGGTGTTTAAGGCAAGGAGCATTAGCTTCTGGATCATCCGAAGCTGCTGAGGTCAGAGCTTTGGGTGCCTGGGTTTTACATCACACAACCCGCGGCAGGCGCTTCAGCTTCCTTTGATTCCTCTTTTTTCGCGCTTCAGGGGCAGTAGGACCCCTCTTGTAATCACTATATAATCCCCCCAACAAGGATCCCAGAATCCCCTTACAATCCCTTGCAATCCCTGCCTTCTTTTTCAGAAACTCCCATTATGATTCTGCATCCTGCCCCTGGCTTGAGCTTGCGCACAACTGCAGAGGTAAGAGCCAATCTACCATCAGTAATGGTTCTGAACTCATTTAAACGGGGGGGTCTCTGTTTCCATACATAGGGGGACTTCTGATATACCCTATGCTGTAGTATAAGCGGTATCATAGGTATCCGCAAGGGAACTCCTAATTTCTGCAAACCTTCATGGAGGAATGCAAGAATCTGGGTTTACTTCGCTTCAGCGAGGCTCCTGGAGAATGCTGTGAGTAGGTATTACGCCCAAATGCTACTTGCTATAAACCGCAGAAAAAGGACCCGGAAACCGCGGAATGTCAACAGCATGTTGGATTTAGGACTCTGAAGTCCAGACCGGAAGCTTGTAACTTGAGCGCTCTGAGGAGCCCACGTTGCGGTGACTAATCCTTATATAACCCCATTATAGTAGCTTCCATTTTCTTTTCCATTATCCCAATATTACCCCAATATATACCCTATAATCCTTGTATCCTCCCTATAACTATAGTAGTTTCCATTTTCTTTTCCATTTTCCCAATATTTCCCCAACATAAGAAGTTCGTTCGCGGATACCTTGCCTATTTATGTGTATGGCACCGCACATATACCCCCCCACACCCCCTCAAATCCCTATATAATTTCTAGAATCCCTATAGTTTCCATGTTCTTTTCCATTATCCCCTATAAAACCCCTATCGTATAGTAGTTTCCATTTTCTTTTCCATTATCCCCTATATAACCCCAACATATACCTAGACTTCAACCTAAAACTTCACGGTGCCAGCTGAAGCTGCTCCAACAAGTGGGGATTTCCAAAAATCGGGGTCCCTTTTTGGGAGTCGCTAGGTTTAGGATTTAGGGTTTAGGGTTTGGGGTTTAGGGTTAAGATAGATCATGCATAATATCGTGTAGTGGCAATATGGAGCCCTATAATACTTATGGAAACTCCCCTGTATCTCCGCACATTTTATGCAAGAAGCCTCAACGCTGAACCCCAAGCCCAGCAACCCAAATCTCAGCTGGCCTCAACCCCCTCCTGCTCCTGCATCCATTGGGTGTCCTTGTCACAAGACTTGATTGGGAAGTCTTATTTTGAAAAAACGCTTGTCGTTTCATCCTTGAACCCTGGAGGCACTCTCTGCAGAGCTTTGTTGGCATCACCTCACTCAACACAGTGCTGGGCTCTTAAAGTTGTGTCTCGCGGGGCCCTTTGCGTGTTGCGGTTTGCATGCATGACATGTGGGGGCGTCTGAACAAGTTTTCATTGCTCGTGTCATAGAGATGGCTGAGTGCTTGCTGATGTGAGTGAGCGCCCTGAGCTGCTCAGTGCGGGATGCTGGAGGGTTGCAAAATTAGAGATGTCATGCCGGACTGCATTCTGGGCCAAGGGTCTAGCTACACGATGCTGGAACACTTGGGAGTCATTCTTCGGTAGAACGTTTTTACTGCACGTAGAGCTTGTGGTATAACATTCGAACTCTGTGTTGAACTTAAGATCCGAGAGCACTTGCAACCTCAACAAGCACCAAGCACCAAATACGCACTTTGAAACCAACTTTTGTTCTCCAAGGCATCCTTGGCGCATAATTATGACTGAGATTTCCTCTCATGAACGACAGTGGCATACTCCTCATGTTTGGTGATTTAGTCCGCCTTCCTGCGCGATCAGAGGTGCAAACTCTTGTTCTTGGCTGGTGGCTGAATCAACGCCTCATGTTTGACCCTTGCAACCTTGTTCTGGTCAGTGGAGGCTGGGACAAGGCTCCAACGCTGCTATCGCGGCCGGGGACCCATGCTTAAGACAGCCGACTTGATTGATAAGGCCTCATTGATTTGCTCCCAGAGTAACTGGCTCCATGGGACCTTTCCATGAAGTGTTAGATCGGGATCGCAGACAAAAGCACTCACGCAAGCTCTTGCTGCGCACCAAGACCCCTGGATGCACACCAATAACTCGATCCGAATATGCAAAGGATTCCCTGAGGTATCACAGGAGTGAGCACTTGCTGTGATTTAGCTTCATGCAATCCAATTGAATTCGATCTACTCTATTCATGTCTAATCGAATCTAATCTGATCTCATCTCAACTGCTCTTGCAACAGCACGTTTGGCGAATCAGACCCAATCTGATCTCGCATCTTCCGGTGCACGTACATCTTTATTGGCGTGCATTCTGTCTTTCTTGGTGCGCGGTTTTGTTGTTTTGGTGCGCGCCGGCTTTTGCGACTGACAGATAGGGCTGTCAGACAACAACCCTTTTACATTCTGCCGGAGATTGCTCGGCTGACCTTCATTTGGAGCATGCACGCAAGTCGGATTTTTTGAAGAATAAGCAGATGCTTTCGCTCACAACAAGTCTTTCTGTTCGTCTGCTTCCCGGAGCCCTTGATGCAGCGCTTGCATGCGCAGACCGCCAACTTGGTAGTGGACGGCCTGTTGGAGCAAAGACGAGCTCAGGGCTTGCCGGCTCTTTCGCTGCAGTTCCTCGGCCGACACCGGATTCTGGATATGTGTCTGCAGCTTTCGGGCTGTAGGCTCATTTGCTGTTTTTCAGCTGTGATTGTATTGCTTGTTGCATTCTCTAGCTGTAGTCGCCGTGAACTCGAGCAACAGACAGAGGGAGAGCCAGCAAGTATGGGGTGAGTCTCCTTGCAGAGTAAATCAGTGACTCTGTGACTATGTGCATGCAATTTGCGACGCTGATTGCATTTACCCTTTGCTGTCAGCTGGCGATCTGTGTGCATGGGCCACTGTCCACTGCTGTAACCTGGGCAGTCGAACTGAGGTTCTCGCGAGTGGCAGAGGTGGGCTCGAATGCAAAACAACCTATGCGGTACGTGGACGCCTTGGAACCTACATCCTCAGAATATCGTCCTCGAGATATCTGCTGAGATGTCAAAGGCGCCGAGAATTCAGCAGGGCAGAAACACGAAAGGATTCCCCACTATAGCAGTATGGGGCTTTTTGTTGCGATCCTGCGATTAATTATGACCCTTTGCAGAGACGGCCGTCAGTCATTTTGCGGCACCATTCACCAACAAACGTAGCAATCAACCTGTAATCCTCAGATATTTGCTTTCACCGGTCCTGACATATATGGAACTGGCGGGTGCCCAAACTGAGGCAGTGGCTTGTATATGTCACAGAAAACGGGTGTTGGAAGAGTCGACTGAACAGCGTTTTGAGGCAAGCGCTGTCTCTGCAATCCGGGAGTTGTCATCTCAGCACTGCCAGAAGCCAAGTCGACCGCGCTGCTCGCGCTGCTGTAGTGGATATGGGGGTATACGTGCTGTGGTGATGAGGTAGGGTTTGGAGGTTCGTGAATTTGTAGACTCTGGGTGTTTGAGGCACATGTCAAAAGGTGCAGGGCTTGTGGTTGATTTCCACGAACTAGGGAGCCACATCCACATCTCAGGGGTGAAAGTCGGTGGTATAAGGTTACACCCTGAACACATCCCGAACATCTTGGAGGGAAGCTGAGGAACCTGTTCTAAACGACAGACCTGCTAATCTATTACAGCAGCTTTTCCTTGCAACCATGGTTTCGGGGCCACCGCAGAGATGAGAATCGCCTAGCAATTTACATCCAGGTTAACTTTCTGAGAGGCGCGTGGTCTCAATGGCCACAGAGCTCAAAGCCCAAAGCCATCGGTTGTTGTGCCCTTACGCCAAATCTCCCAGCATGACCTGTGAGTTTCTCAACATCACCCTGCAGACCAGATCCCCTTTGTAATCCCTGTATATCCTAGGGCTTCTTCAGGGTCTCTCTGCGGAGAGACCTCCCTCAAATGGACCATGGAAGTTTCTAAAATCAGGGGACATCCTTATATATCCCCCACGGCCGCCCCGCATATTTATGGTCCATGTTTAGGAACCCTCAACAAGGCATCCCTAACAATCATTCGGATACTGTGGAATCCTGGAGCCTTCAAACCCGGCGCAGGTGCGGCCTTTCTCCGCAGGATGTTTGTCATGGGTGGGCTGCCACGCGCCTGCGACTCAGGGAGATTCCGGGCTTTCAATTTGGAGTTCACTGGCTTGAGCTTAAATTAAGCTGCCACAGTATCGTTAAGTAGTATACAGTAAGGAGTAGAATTTCCTGATAACCTCGCGCTAAGCCCTGGACAGTTTCCATTCTTTTCCATGCTCTCTACAAGGTAGTTTCCCTGAATATGGGGACCCCAATATACATCCCAGAATTCTCTAAGATTCCTAAACCCTAAACCCTGAACCCTAAACCCTAAACCCTAAATTGTAAACGCTAGCGCGCGCCCGCCTCGGCTGGCCGGGCTTCCCACTGTAGGAACATGTAATTATAGATATACAGGTATTTAA
>CAJNIZ010001903.1:113654-126784 GCA_905231905.1 Symbiodinium pilosum | reverse complement strand
CCTTAAGCCCTGAACCCTAAACTTGAATCTCCAAACCCTACATCCTAAACCTTAAAACCTACCTAGACCCTCCAATGCAGTGCCTTTTTTGTAGTCCCAATAAGAACCCTAACCCCGAAAAACCATACCAAACCCAACAAGCAACTACATTGGAGGGTCTAGGTAGGCTTTCATTATTGAATCCTAAACCCTAAGTTGTTGGTAACTAAACCTAATCCCCAAGCCGTAAATCCGCACCCTAAACCCTAAACCCTAAACCCTGAACCCTAAACCCTAAATTGTTGATTTTGGAAGAGTCCAAATCAACCCAGGCTTCCGAAGCGAGTGCCCGTGAAGCTGGCGATCGGCGAGCCCCTGGAAGTACCGAAGCCGCTCGGATAAGGCCTGCAATGTATAGGGTCTAGGTTTGAGGGCATAGGGTTTAGGTTGGAAGGTTTAGGGTTTAGGTTTGAGGGTATAGGGTCTAGGTTTGAAAGTTAAGGGTTTAGGGTTTGAGGGTATAGGGTCTAGGTTTGAAGGTGAAGGGTTTAGGTTTGAGGGTATAGGGTTTAGCGTTGAGGGTATAGGTTTGAGGGTTTAGGGTTTGGGGTTGAGGGCTCCGTATGACTGCTTTCCAATGGCCAGTAAACAGCTCAAGACCTCGGAATCATTCTTAATCTGTATTTTAGAGTATAACCCCGAGGAATGTTTTAGAGTAGTAGTTTCATCAAAGGTCTAAGAAGACCACCGACAGCTCAAGACTTCAAGCTCAGGATTGAGAATCCGTCCGACCAAGATGTGAAGAAGTACCACGCCAGGCTGCTTTAGAAAGCAGAAGGTCTAGGGTTTAGGGTTTAGGTTCATGTTTGGGGCTTAGGGTTTAGGGTTCAGGGGTTCCCTTACTATTCAGACAGCCGAAAATAACGCTAGTCAAGGCGGAACCTAGGGGGTAGTATTGAGTGCGGACAGTAGGGCATCCATGCTGGGAGAACCTGAATCCCTACACCAGAACCCTCTAAACCCCAAACCCTACTTCATAGATCTAATCCCTACACCAGAACCTTTTTTTCCTAAAATTAATCCCTACACCAGAACCCTTGCACCCTAAACCCTAAACACTAAACCCTGCTTCTTAAATTTACTCCCTACACCAAAACCCTTAAACTCTAAACCCTAAACCCTCCTTGCAAGATTCCCTGAAGGTCGCGTTTAGTGGTTCATGGCTTCAGGGTAAGGGTTTAGTGTGTACGGTTTACATTTTGGGGTTCCTATAAACCTGCGGATATAATAACCAGTGTAGACTTTTCCCTGGCCTTAGTGTCTTAGGGATTCAGCGACTGGGTAAACCCGACACCACGATCCCTAAATCCAAATCCCAAAACCAAGATCATGCCCAACAAATCGACTACATATTTGGACTGGCCGCGGGACTGAGTAACTAGGTCAGGGCTTAGGTTTGTGGTCTAGGCTCAGGGGGACTTCTTAAGTATGTTAAGGGTGATTCCATGGCTTAAGGATGTTTGAACCCTAAACCCTTAACCCTGAACCTCTACTGCGTCCCCATGAGCCTCCGAGTAGACTTACTTTGGGCAAAAAGATGCCTTTGGGTTTGGTGTCCAGGGTTTGCCCCTATGACAAGGACCCCCGGAGAGTATCTGATAGTCAATGGATTCTTATTTTGGGGGGTTTTGGGGGAAAACACAACCACAAACCCGAACCAGCCGCTTCTTGTAGTAGGCTGCAGGCTTACCACATGAATATATTGAGGATGGGCAGCAAGGATTGCATTTAGGTCTAGGGTGTGGGGTTTTAGGCTTTGGGGTTTGGATCCTTCAAGATTTTGCTCTTTGTTGCCATTGTGGGGATGTTGCTAAATTGCAGGGCCCTTCAAGCGCATTCTCATGTTACCTGGGCTACTGAGGTTTTAAAAGGGAAGCCGAATGCTCCAGAAGGTCCCCTCTCATGAAGCCCCTAACCTCCGGAAAAATTATGAAACCTACGCAGCACTTCGTAGACTTTTACAAGCCTTTGAACCCTAAGACCTCAGCCTACATCCTCTTTTCGGCCCAAGAAGGCGGATGCCCCACGGCTCTGGGGATTCCACGTTAGTGTGCGAAGCTCGTCGCCACATACATCCTCATGTGAGCTATAGTCTAAACTCCTTAAAGCGGGTTATATAGGGTTTAGGATTTAGGGTTTAGGGTTTAGGATTTAGGGTTTAGGGTTTAGGATTTAGTGTTTAGGGTATATAGTCTAAACTCCTTCAAGGGGGTTATATAGGGGATTATATAGGGGACTATTATAAGGGTGATTAAGGGGGATACTAGGAGTTTAGACAGTGGCTCATGTCTACCAGCACACCCCGGTATAGAATCCCTATACAGTGTTTGTTCGGGTGAGTGTTGGGCAGGGTACCTTTCATCACCCAACGCGCGCAAGCAGGTATGTGGCTGCTCTTCGCAAGCTGTGTCTCGGAAATTGCTGGGCAACGTGTTGCATGCATTTGATCATGTACTTGAACTTAAAACAGAACACATCAAAAGGAATCATGCTCAACAGCACCCTGCAACAAAGCTATAAGCCCTAAAGCCCAAACCCTACAAAAAAAACCTAAAGCGAGGTATGAGGAGGCCTCCAAAGGAACGGCCAGCGAGGGTCGGCCTCTGGAGCTATGGTGAACCTTCCTTCACGGTTTGCTAGGTGGCATTCTGGCATAGGTACTAATTTGTCTAATTCTGGACACGTCGAAGTACCATCCAGATTAGGATTTAGGATTAGGGGTCCCTAGACCCTCTAGGCTGCGAGATTTAGGGTTTGGGCTGTCAAGAAGATGCTGGGCTCAAGTTTCAGAAGTCGTTTCCTTCACTCACTGGGGGGCTCATAGGGAATCAGGGTACTGATGGTTTAGGGATTAGGGTTTAGGAAGTAACGGATATTTCATATAGGGATTGCATAGGGATTCTAGTCCCTAATTATTCCCTACCAAGCACCAGTAAATTGGGCGTGCAAGTCACGAAGTACACTAGTAAAGTGTCGGGTACCAGATGCTAGGGTTTAAGGGTTAGGGTTCAGCTGCTATATCCTTATTTATTTTTCTGATGCCGAGGGCGCTTCTGCTTGGGAATAGTGGTGAAGGCCGAGAATTATTTGGCATTCAGGGTTGCACAAGGTTTGGCCCCTTATACCAACAGAGTGCCCGGACCCTTTCACAGGGCACCTTACCAACGGAGCCATGTTATAGGGTCCTACTTCATGAAAAATATGATGGTCCTAGGCTGTTTGCACAAATTGGATGTAGGGTAGCTCCGATAATTATCAACATGATATAGGTAATTATTCATGCCCCAGCCTCAACTAATGTAGACTCACATTTCGCATGCCACAACATCATGGCCAAACATGAGTGGGCAAACAATCAGTATGGGCTGGTTTAGGGTTTAAAGTTTGGGGTTGCATTGGGTACCTGCCAGAACTCGGGCCCTTTTGTAGTGCCCCGCTGGTTTTGTGCCATGCTTTCTGGCACACAAGGCTTCCTGGTACTTCGCTGGAACTGAAGCTCTACGGAAATCATTCTTCATTGTTGTTATAGTTACCTTCAAGGAATGATTAATAACTGTATTTGTATTCTAGGTCTAAACGGACTACAGGGAAGGGATCCATATAAGGCAGGGCTTTCATAATGGTATTTGGTGAGTGCATATAGGGTTCTTTGGGAGTGCAAATGTATATTTGTGGTGTCCAATTTTTGGAGCCTTCATCTAAGATCCTAACAGATATACAGACATAGGTAGCTTACAGTATTCCCCCACTCCTGCACACTCTGCATTGTTTGTTTGGGACAGTTAGTTCCTGCTGCAGTTGGGATGTTGAGAGCCGATTGGTATGGGTGGGCTCTCCACTTTACATGTTTAGGTCAATGTTATGGGCCGATTGCTAAGAGGAGAGATATTGCCCTACAATGCCATAGCACGCGAAGTTCTTCTAGGAAAAAGAATCGCGCCAGTCATCAACAACATTGCCTAGAAAAAAACCATTGAAAAGGTAAATATACCAAATGTTAGCTAAAGAACTTCTTTTGGCTATTGTTTACTCTAGGTGCTCCATATCCCCATTGCCTGCTAAGTACCATGGAATGAAACGGCCGGACTGGATCCGGAGTCGGAACCCTAAGGGTCCAAGTGCCCAAAAAGAAGGTTTTATATACACCTTATATCCATACCAAAAACCCTGCAGATCATAGTGTTTTGGGGCCTAGATTGTTTGAGTATTTGGACCCTCTCGGGAACAGGACACTTGATTAGAGGCTTTAGCGATGAGGAAAAATCACCCTTGCCTTCCTGCAGCTGACTGGTGCATAAAGGGGAGTGGGGAAGTCAGGTTTCCCATAATTAGGGGTTATATAGGGGATTTTAGGGGTGTATATAGGATTTAGGGTTCACGGTTTCGCAAAGGGGTACCTTTGGAGGGTCCCCAGAATAAGGAGGACAGTATGGGGTCTATATTGGGGTTCCCTTATTTATGGAAACTACCACGTGAACATGCGCAGCATGATAGGAGATTACATAGGGATTGTTGTATGTCATTGACTCCCCCCACTCCCTCTTGAGTACCTGTAAGACAGTTGCAGGGAACCACTGGATTGTTGATGAGTACGTAAAACGGCGCGGGCATCCTTCGTAGGTTTCGCCAGATGTTTTGCACGGTTTCGAGATTTGGCGGGAAGAGTTGTTGCTTGAACACAGAACAGGTAACCCTGGCTCAGCCCAACAAAGCCCAGTTAGATGTAGCAGCCGAAGTAGATGCCAATGTCATAGTTCCGCGTTCCGGGTGTTTTTTCAGTGTAGGGTTCTTCAAACAGACCTCAAAGTGATATGGATGTTTATTTGGTTGCTTCCCTAAATAGAAGAGCCCCAATATAGACCCCAATATATCACAATCTTTATTATGGGGACCTTCAAAAAGGTACCCCCAAATTTTGGGAAACCCCTATTTCTGCCCCTATAGTACAACTCCAAGGCCCAGCTCTTACAATTTCAGCCCCCTTCGTCAAGTTCCTCAGCCCCAAAATCCTTAAACCCTAAACCCCTAAACCAACCAAGGGGACCCAAGTCTATAAACAACCCGAAAGCGTCAGAATCCTAAACCCTACATCCTTAAATCCCAGAGAACCTGAAAGCACCCAGCTTCAAAAAAATTGTCCATCTGATTCCCCATCAACCCGGAAGCCTACATCCCTACAACCAGAACCCTAAGGCCCTAACCCGCAGCCCTAAACCCGAGAGCCCTTTTCAAAGGGATCCTTATTTTATGACGGGGTTAACCCGCAGCCATTGGCACTGCGCCAGCCTCAACACGGGGCCGGCTGGTCAGTTTGGCCTCCGCGCTCTCGGCTTTGAATGGTTGCTTCAGGGTTTAGGGTTTAGGGTTCAGGGTTTAGGGTAGTATTGATTGCCTTACTACGACCTTTACTTTTCTCTGAGCACTTTACCTTTTTTGTGCTCAGGCTTTCTTGCAATCTAGGTATTATGAACTGTGTTTTTTATATACATATTTCCAAGGTTATGAAGGACAGCCGAAGACGGTAGATTTCCGAAGCTTTGCATGTAGGCTTAAGGGCTTAGACTCGACATAAGGTGTACAGGTTTTTTTGTAGGGTTCAGGGTTTGGGTTGTAGAGGCCCTCTGTTTTTTGAGACACACTTGCGTTTTGAAAGTGCCGAAAGCCGGCCATGGGGTGCAACTCCTGCCGGGATGTGTCAAGCCACTCATTGACTCGGCGCCTTTTCCGATTGTGGCCCGGCCGAACTTATTCATCAACCCCATGGAAACTCAAGAGGGGCATGGGAAACTCAAGGGAAACTGAGGTTATACAGGGAGAGAGGCTTGGCAAGAAGGGGATTTTGCCTGCACAACCTATATAACAAGGACACTACAAGAGTCATAAATCATGAGTCTTTGTTATGACGGCTGTGCTTGCCTAGATCTCCTCTTCAGATTCAAGGGTAGGGGGTAGACCCTAAACCCTAAACTCCTAAAATCTACAGGCTTTAAGGGTTCAGGCTATAGGGGTCGGCCCAGTCTCACGTCACTAAGACGTACCCAGCACGTTCTCCAATGGTGGGTTTAGGTTCCAGCGCCTAACACAGGTGTAGGGTTTTTGAGTTTAGGGTTTTGGGTTTACCCGTTTAGGGTTTGGGTGTAGGGATTGAGGTTCAGGGTCCCTAAACCCTTAAAACCCCTATAGGAGGGGCGACTTCTCCCAGATATTAACATGGATCCGAAAAGATGGCCACTGAACCCTACACCTTAAACCCTTAACCACCTAAATTCTCTAAACCCTCAAAAACCTAAAAACATTAGACCTTAAACCCTAAACCCTAAATCCTAGACCCTAAACCCTAAACCCTAAATTTGAGAGGGGCTCATCTTGGCTTTCGGCTGTCCAGCGAGGGGTAGTATAGGGTTTAGGGTCGAGGGTGTAGGATTTAGGGTTTAGAGTATACCCTAAACCCCCTGCCACCCTTAAAGGAAAGGGCCTGCTTACGATCGATCTCCAGCTTCACACAGCCAAGCATATCCGTCAAACGTTGGAGCTTGCCTTAGGCCATAAAGTGCCAGACCATGTTGGACATCGCCAGGGCCTCCATGCCATGCCTGAACCTGACTTTGCAGTATTTCGTGGTGTTTGTAGGGAATTGGGTCCTCTAGGGGTCGGTGGTTTGTCTAAGGTTTTCTTTGGGGGATACCAGTCGAAAGCAGCACAAGCCTTGTGGGATCCGTTTGAAAGCCACCAGTGCCGCTTCTGTGGACAATTGGATACCAAAACCCACAGACAGTTTGAGTGCCCAGCGCATGCACATGTGCGCCAGCCATTTCAGGCCTTATTGGACTGGGTCCAGTACAATGCTAGTCATTGGCCATTTTGTGCATTGCCCAGCTTGCATCCAGATGTAGGGGTTCTTAGGTTGGTTTGGAGTTCTAGAAAGGTTCGACCCCAGCCACCGCCCTCTGCCTTAGTCCCCCAATATTCCCTAGATGTGTGCCACTTCTATACGGACGGTACATGTGCCCACAACGCATGTCCAGTTGCAAGACATGCTGCGTGGTCAGTCGTGCTTGATTGTGATCCGCATGGGTCGCCTGAAACAGTGCTTCTTGCATGGTTGCATGATAAACGAACTCCTCAATCATACCATGTGGTACATCAAGGACTGGTGCCGGGTCAGCAATCGATCGACCGTGCTGAGTTGTGTGCCTTGCTGCAGGTGTGCCACGATGCTGCTAGCATGCCACATGTGCATTGCATCGCATGGACTGACAGCCAGTATGCTCTCGATGCGGTCCAGCAGTGGAATGAAAGGAGTCATCAGAATGGTGGGCCGATCCCGACCAACTATGATATTTTCGCATCAATGCAGGTCCCCTGCAAACCTGGAAACTTGACTTTGAGAAAAATCAAGGCGCATACAGAGGCCGCGGTTGCCCCCTTGTCGGAGGTTCGCCACGTTTTGGGAAATGCGGCCGCAGACATTGCAGCAGATATGGCACGGAAAAGTGACTTCGCTTTTGTCGTGGATCTGGTGGATGAAGTATATGACCATAGCTGCATCCAGAAGGACGCCTTTCTTCTTTCCTGCCGTTATCAGCAGGAGCTTACACGAAGCGTGGCAGCGGCCGACGCGCGTGCGCGAGAAACCGCACTGGGCACGACGTACAATCATGATGATGAAGAGGCTACATTTCACATGTTGGTACAGAGATGGATGAGTGGCTCCGTTGATGGTCCTGAAGAGGTACCGCTCGTGGAGCTGCCGGAGCAATGGCCCCGAGTGACAAGTTGGCCGCAGTGGTTCTTGAGTAGCCTGTGGATTTGGAAGCACAGCTTGCTGTGGCCGGAGGCCCCAGACCGTAGGTTACAACGTGGCGAAGGTGTCACTTTCCTTGAATTGTTGGTGAACTATGTGGTTGTGGCTTGTCGACTCCCACCAGTTTCTTCAGATTTTGATCGCTCCTTGGCAGATCCTTTGTCTGCTGAAGGAATTTTGCGACCTTTGACAGTGCGTGAACTTGTGGCCAACTTCGTTTCAGCGACGGATTTTCTGACGAGAGTTTGTGGGCAGGCATTTTGGGGTGCAAGCAAGCACCATCGAATCTATTCATTAACTTTGCTGGGCGAGCGCTCTCCTCGCAAAGGGCTACGACAACGGCCAGGTATGTTGGCAGCTCGCCGTACTGCACAGCTTCTGGTCAAGGTCTTACAAAATGCTCATGCACCTGAGATCATGCGAGACTTCGCTCTTCGCAACCAGTCGATGTAGAAACCGACCCCATGATCCACCGAAAGGGGTGGGCCATGGATTGAGCGATGCACTCGGATCGGGAGGCCCGGAGTCGCTTTGGCAGGCCCGGGTGCTCCCTCACAACCCGTGAAAGGTTTAGGGTATACCTGATCCCCAAAAGTACGTAGAATAATGGCCTTCTGGGCTAGTTTGAGGTGGAGGGGGCTATTATTCTACCTACTTTTGGGGTTCAGGTAGCGGTCATATAGGGCAATCTAGAGGTATATCGGGAATGATGGCGAATCACGTGGAAAAGAAAATGACTGAGGAAATGGAGACTGAGTCTATATCAAGGATGGTTACAATGAGTATGGCCCCAAGTTCCTTATGTGGTATAGGGTACTCCAAACAAACTTACAAAAAGGTTGGCGACTATCTAAGCCCTAAACCTCAAACCCTAAGCCTGAAGCCCTAAACCATGAACCTTAAATAGCCTCAGTCACATGAAAGAACCCTAGGGGTCCAAGGACCCAAATAATAGGCCTTTAGGTCCCAAATACCATACAGCTTATAGTATTTTGGCGCTAATACCGAATTATTTGAGTCCTTGGACCCTTTATCCTTATATAACCCCAATATTCTATAGTAGTTTCCATGTTCTTTTCCATTATCCTTATTATAACTCCTTTAAACCATGAACCATAAATAGCCTCAGTCACATGAGCTATAGTCTAAACTCCTAGTACCCCCCTTAATAACCCCTAGAGTAGTCCCCTATATAATCCCTATATACTCCCCCTTTAAGGAGTTTAGACTAGAAACCCTAAATCCTAAACCCTAAACCCTAAACCCTAAATCCTAAACCCTGTATAATCCCCTTTAAGGAGTTTAGCTCACATGAAAGATTACATCGCCAGAAGCTCCTCAGGTTCTCCTTCATTGTTGTGGTGCTGCTCGTCTATCTTCTTCTGGCTACTCAGCTGCCCTTAATACCCTAAGCCCTGAATGCCCTTAATACCCTAAGCCCTAAATGCCCTTAATACCCTAAGCCCTAAATGCCCTTAATACCCTAAGCCCTAAATGCCCTTAATACCCTAAGCCCTGAATGGGGGCTTCCCAAAATTTGGGGGGGTACCTTCAATAGGGTTATATAGGGGTTACATAGGGATGTATTAGGGTTATATGGGGCTATATAGGGTTCAGGGAAAAAACGATTGGTTAGTTTAGACTATATACCCTTAACCCCAAACCCTCGACCCTATATCCTAAACCCTAAATCGTAGAATAGTACATGCACTGCGCAAGACCAGGATGGGCTAGTAGACTCGTAGACCTTCAAGTCCCCTTAATCTGCCATAAGAGGAACCTAATCGGGAATTTTAGGGCTTCATAGACCAAAGAGGGTTTCCGGTTTAAACTCCTTAAAGGGGGTCATTTAAGGTATTCTATAGGGGAGTATTAGGGGATACTAGGAGTTTAGCCGAAAGCCCATATGTGCATGGGACCGCCTAGTTTAGCTCTCAGGACTCTACTAGAGTAGCCCAATAACCTTTAAATCCGTTACCCATAACACCAAGTGCGCTATAGCCTGAACTCCTTAACAGGGACTATATGGGGAATTATGCGAGGTACATATTATAGGGCTTCTCAAGGGAGATACAAGGAGTTAAGACTGCAACACCAAATGCCTTTTTGTTTCGGGGTGTGACCTAGTATCTCAGCCAAGCATAAATGCATGTTTGAGAAAAGGCTATTTTTAGTCCCGTCTGTTGGCCTGGGGTGTAGGAAATGAACCAGGGTTTAGCCCTAAACCCTAAACCCCTAGGTCCTAAACCGTAAACCCATAAACCCAGAATCCTAGATTCTGGACCCTAAACCCTTTAGGGTTAGCCTACATCCTCAGACTCTGAGCCTTCAACAAGCCCTCCTGAACCTCAAGCTCTTACTTGAAGGGGCAGTGTCATGGTATATATGAATTGTATATGAGTTGTATACGAATTGCATACGAAGTTCATTATAGGAGGAAATGAATGGATATGGGTCTTCATCAGGATATATATATTTGGGATTAGGATAAAGTGCCGGCGGGCCCCTGGGGGCCAACATTAATGGCCCCTTTGTAAACCTTATATTGACAGTAGCTCACATAGGTTATAGGTGGACCCCAGTGGACCCCCCACCCAGCAAGAGTGACTATAAAGGATAATAGTGATCATATTAGGGTCCTCTAATATTCCTCTTATACCACGATTGCAGGGTGGGGGGCTCCACCTAACACATAAAGATCTAAATCCCACATGCTACATTCTCAATGGTTCTTGGTGCCTACGGACCTGAAGCCTTCATATTTGGGTACTTGGACACCTTAGGATTCTCATCGTGTTGGGTTTAGAGTTTAGGGCTAAGGTTAGGCTTAAGGGTGTAGGATGTAAGGTTTAGGGCTGTGTTCAGGGCTTGGAGTTTCAACGATATGTGGGATTTACAGGGGTGCATGGTACTCCACCCTAAAACCAGAAATCTAGACCCTAAACCTTAAGACCTCGACCATATACCCCAAGCCCTAAACCCTATATGAGCCCGTATAACCGCTATAATACCCTAGAACCCTTTTAAATGAACCCCAACAAATAGAATCCTTAGGTCGCTTTCAACTTTGAGTGGGTCCGACGCGTTCCGGTCCAGTACACCTATGGAGACAGGCCCGGCGGAGGGTTTATGGGTTTTTGGGGGGATTTAGGGGTTCAGGGAGTTAAGGGAGTTTAGGGCTAGGGATTTGAGACACCGCCCCGGCGGATTGGTTAAGTCTGCGGTTTATGTGTTTTGGTTGCCTCCCTTGAAAAGGCGTGGGGTTCTGTAATGTCAGGTATACAGGGAGATGTTGGGGCTTGAGGTGTTGGGGGTTAAGAAGTTCAGGGTTAGTATTTAGGGTGGTATGGGATATAGGGCATGAGGGATTTGCGGACTAGGGTTTAGAGTTAAGGGTTCAGGGCTCAGGAGGCTTTAGGGGTTTTAGGGTTGAGGGTTCAGGGCTGAGGGTTTGGGGTTGTGAGGTAAGGGTTTAGAGCGTGTTTAGAGCGTGTTTGGAGGTTCATGGGTAGCTGTAAGCATGATTGTAAGTCCCGCTAATCAGCTAGTTCGCTCAGCTCTTCGCCCACGTAGACTTGCCCATGAACCTTCCAATACGAGAAAAAAACAGAGAGTGCTTTGGATTTAGGGTTAGGGTTTAAGGTTTTTGGTACCTCAATCTCTAAACCCTAAAGCCTAAGGATCCGGCTAATCAATGTCCCACTCTCGGGTTTAGGGTTCAGGGTTTACAGGGTTTAGATAAACTCCAAGCCCTAAACCCTAAACCGCTTGAAAGCTGAATCTCAAACGTCTGTCGGCTGTGTCGGGGCTGTCTTGGTAGCCTTCGGGAGGGGGGGGGATACGATGGACTACCTCAGAACTTGGGTTCTACAATGAGGGCTCTAATCATGTGTCTATCTGTATATATATATGTATATATATATATATATCTGTGGTAGACGAGGCCCTTCTGACGAAGCCCTTCTGGATGTTTTCATATAGGAACTGTAGTAAGCGTTTTAGAAATATCGGTTTTTGTTGGGTGGGTCGGGGGGGAGTGGTACTGTGGTGTGTGGAAACGAAAGCTCTCACACCCACGCAGAGTCTTTATTGTACGCATCCGGTGTTCCGGATGTGGTTCGGGCGGCCCGTGTGGAAGCGTCCCATAAGCAGTGGGCAGATGCATCGACAGATGTAAGAGCAGCGTTGTTGCAGACCCCGATCCCGCAATCAGGCATGGCTCCCAGGTATGTGCTCAGGCCGCCAAGGCGGATGGTAGAAGCCGGGTATGTCGAAGCCACAGAGGTATGGACACCGGGCCGTGTGTTCTACGGATTCAGAGACCCGGCGTGGTGGGGTGAACACCGTGATAGGTGCCTGACCGGGGCTTCATTTGATCATGGGCGGACCACCTATTGGTTTGAGCAAAATACCGTTGAGAGCTCTGTGTGGAAGATGCCGTGCTCTCCACCTTAAGCGGGTGATAGCAATAGCCCTCCAGTGGTTGCGGGCCTAATGCTGACATACGTTAACCACCTACTCATTCTCGCAGACCCTGGTGTCTCCGAAGCCCTCTATGCCTGGAGTAAGGTCAATTTAGGCTGGGATATGGATCCGCTGCAGTATGTTGAACCCGAGAAAACTTTCAAGTTTTTAGGCATGGAGCTTTTGGCGTTTCCGGCCTCCGGAAACCAGTATAGTGGGTGTGCAGTTTCTTGTTCTTAAGGGGGACCATTATAAATACATATACAGATTAGTTCATTTATGTATGAATATTTACACCTATATTCACTTCTACTATACTATACATACATACTTGCGTACGTCTACATACAAAGTTCATATGCACTGATATGAGATCAATGGTCCCTACCTTGCATCCGACCAAAGAATCATTCAGAACCCTAATGAATTCCCTGTATCCTTGAAAGCATTAGTACCAGCTACATTTTCAATCCTTCCTAAACCCGAAGCCTTAAACTATATAGGCTATTACCTCAAGGTCTGCAAACCTTTGGCTAGATCGGGGTCCCTAGGTTGCCTGGGGCTCCCTAAACCTTTATTCAAAACTGAAAGTCTACAACCGAAGCCTCAACCCTAAAACCCTAAGCCCCCAACAATCAGCCGCAACCCTTAGACCCCAACCCCAGACCTTAATTAAGCCCTAACCCCTAAACCCAAGTCCCTAAACCCACAAACCCTAAACCCTAATCCTTATATATATATATATGCTTGCCACCCCCCCCAAGATCTACGTTTAGAGTGTTTTTTCGCCTAATTAAAAAGAAATCCTTAATTCCTAGATTTC
>CAJNIZ010001903.1:96399-109543 GCA_905231905.1 Symbiodinium pilosum | reverse complement strand
AAACCCTGATCCCTGAACCCTAAACCCAAAGCCCTGAACCCTAAACCCTGAACCCTAAACCTTAAACCCTGAACCCTAAACCCTGAACCCTAAACCTTAAAGCCTAAACCCTAAGCCCTGAAGCCTAAACCCTGGACCCTAAACCTTAAGCCCTGAACCCTGAACCAACCAAGCCCTGGCCTCATTCCCTCCGTCATTCAGCGGAATGTTTTATCCGAAGGCCCTGCGCGACCCCTGCGTACAGTACTTTACACCTTTGGAATTATGGTAGCTTATTAACAGGAGATCATGCAAGACGTTTAGTATCCACAGTATATAGTCTTATTTCGAGGGATGTACTTGTTGCTGAGAGGGTAACACTGGATTGAGGTTTCAAGGTGAGGTATAGGCTTTAGGATTCCTTCTTATTACTGACATACAACTTTTTCGGGTTAGACTGCGGAGGTGAAGTAGACTAAGTAAGTTACCTACTCCAACTTTCCCTGCCTCAGGTGAAGAGCAACCAAAGCGCGCAGGGGCCCAAGAGAGAGCGCGCTTGATTGGGGTTAGGTTTAGGGCCAGTTTAGGGTTTGAGGGGCGGGACGTGGGTTTAGGCTTCAGGAATTAGGGTTTTCTGTTTAGGGCCCAGAGACATCATTTATGTAACCGGGTCTCTCGGAACTAATCACCTTTCACCCTGAGAATGCCCGTCTCCATGAACTCGTTCAAGATCTGTGGGCGACGGATGCGATGTTAGACCTAAACCCTAAAAACCCTAAACATATTGCAAGGGCGGAGATGACTGTTTTATTCCAGGGCTGTTTGGAGGTGAGCATCAGGTTCTGGTCACAGTTCTCTCGTTGTTGTCTGGATCTGAAGTGACGCCCCCTAAACCCTAAATCCTAAACCCTAAACCCAGGGTTAGGGTTTTAGGATTTAGGGTTTAGGGTAAAACCCTAAACAAAAAACCCTAAACAAGTGAACGGCAGGGCTTCACACTCGACAACTGCTCCCTGCCAGCTCTCAAACTCTAACTCCGGGCATCAACTTCGTAAGGCCATTTGAGTAGTATCTTATTTGTGGGTTTTATGGTACACAATATAGAGTAAGATTATATCCTCCTTTTGGGTATAGTATTTTATATAAGGAATATTATCTTACTAGGTTCAGCCACCAAATAAAATCGCACTACTCAGTTGGGAGTTTCAATAACCTCTCATAGGGACGCCCTTGATCCCATTTTGATCCCCATACATCCCTGAAATACCTCAAGATGAGGCCGACTTCAACTGGCTCATCGCGCATCAGCTTTTGATGCACACCTTCAAGCTGTGGACGGCCGTGTGCGAACAAGGTCAGAAGCGGCTTGGTCGGAAGCTGTCCGTCTTGAACGCCATTGGCCAACTCCTGCCCCTGCTCCTGACAAGGCGAACATCTACAATGCACAAGATTCATGAAGCTGAGGGGGCATGCTGACATGGAGCTGCCTAGGCGGCCAGCGAATTGGCCCCTGCGTGAGTGTGGCGGAGTTGCAGCTGATCATCCGCATATGAGCTATAGTCTAAGCTCCTTGAAGCCTTACAGGCGTGTTTAGAGGGGATTTTGTAGCTCAGTATCATAGGGATTACCAAGGCGGATACTAGGAGTTAGATTATAGCTTACATAAGACGCCTCCGCTGTCCGAGTGGAACTCCGCAACGAGCCCAATACTCCTTAAGGGGCCTACAGGCTCCAAGTACCCTAGCAATGTGGTTCTAAGTCTGGGGTTTAGGGTTTGGGGTTTAGGGGCTCAGGGTCTAGAATTCTAGGGTGAAGTGCCCAAATGATGGGGTTCTACGTCCCAAATACTGTAATCTGCATGGTTGCTGGTTCCGGAAGCCCGAAGATTTGGGTGCTGGGACCCTTAGGGAAAGCAGTATTTATCCCCTCGATGGAGACATGGGGAGATGTACGGGCTGTACGGGAAAGCCTTGAACAAGTATGCCTTAAATCATATCTGGGATCGTAGTATCATTTGGGGGGGAGCTGTTCTAAACTATAGGCCTTGTTGGGTTACCCTATATATTGACAGCTATTAGAATGCGGACCCAAAAGGAACCAATCCCCAAACATCCCCAAACCCTCACCATAAAGACCGTTAGCCCTAGGCCGCAAAACCCGAATACTAAACCCCAACACCCTCATCCTCACAGATCCGTAGAAACCCTAAACTCCCTAAATCCTACCTGAACCCCAAAAGTAGGTAGACTGATGATTTGTTGGGCTATATTGTTGGGTTTACGGTCATTATTTTACCTACTTTTCGGGTCCAGGTAAGCCCTCATGGGGTCCCTGTTGAAGAATTTTGCTCCGGAGGACTGTGCGAGGCTTTGCCGCGTCATCGCGGAAGTGCCGACCAACGCTCCTCCCAACATTGCAGCTGGGTGAGGACATGTTTTTGGGGCTTAGGGTCCAGGACACTTCAGCCTAGGGTTTAGGGCTCAGGGTTTTGAAAGTTGATGGTGCTACCATGCTTACGACCTCGCGATGGTTCTTGTAGGGAAGAGAAGGCAATGATGTAGGGATGATATAGGTTGCACCCAGGTGTGTTACCCTGTGTGTAATGTTTATATGACATATACAGGAATATGCGGGGTCTAATGTGTATTGGTTTAGGGTTTTACTAGCCGAGTCCTAAGCCGATCATACAGAGCTTGGGGTGTAGGGGTTCCCTTCAACCCTTCACCCAGTGGTCGTTAAGATTTCTTTGTATGCTAAAGTTGAGCGCTTTGGGTCTTCGGGTGCGGCAACTAGATGTCTACGGTAGGGTTCCGGGCTTGAAGTCTAGGATTCTGGCCTCGGGGTTTAGAGCCTGAGACAACTTTTCAAAGGTGTGGGTCCCCAACGGTGCTCCTTAAACTACAGTTGACATTACCTACATGATCTCCTATATTGCTGTTGATACTGGAAATCCTGCATGACCTTAGTATACTAGAATAGCACATGTAATTCCCGATGTATATGATACTCACAGTCATGCAGGACATTTTGTATTGATTACCCATGTATGGGCACCCCATTTTGCGATGTTTATGCTTCCAATCATTTGGGTGGTTGTCAAAATTATGGTCCCTTTTTGGATCCCTATTATAATACGGCACCGAATATTTACGGGACCCAAAAAGGGACCATACTTTTGACAACCACCCATATAACTCATAATAGTAGTTTCCATTTTCTTTTCCATTATCCCCATATCATATAACCCCTAAACCCTAAACTCTACACCCCAAATCCCAAACCCTAAACCCCAAACCCCAAATCCTAAACCCTAAACCCCAAACCCTAAACCCTAAACCCTAAACCCCAAACCCTAAACCCTAAACCCTAATCATTTTTACATTTTTTTTGCGACTCCTGACCCAGGTATGGATCCAGCAGCTCAAGGACGACAAGGCTAGGACTCACCGATTTGGAAGTGTCAGTGTAACAAATTCCCCTAAGGCTCTGAGGACTCATAGTATAGGGTTTTTGGGCCCAAAGACCATACCATACATGGTTTTCGGGCTATTTTGAGCCTTAGGGTTTAAGGTTCAGGGTTCGGATTGAAAGTTGGGAGTGGGGGGTTCAGGGTTTGGGTTTAAGATTCAGAGTTGGGGATTTAGGGTTTAGGGTTCAGGTTTAGGATTTAGGCAAGGGATTAGGGTTGAACCCTAACCTAAACCCTATGAGAGTACACAGCTTTCGTCAAAGGAGCCCAACAGAAATGCGTACCCCGATCTTCAAGCCCGGAGCCCTAAACTCCCTATCCCCCTATTTAGGGTGCAGGGTTTAGGGTTAGACCCACTAGAAACATAGCTAACTGGTGTCTTGGCCGTTTAGCTGTTGTTTAGCTGTTCTAGATATGTAGGCCTATAAAACCTTCAGTTTGATTTTGTTTTCATGTGATTCTGCATTTGAACCTGCATCAAACCCACATCCTCAACCCAAGAGAACGTGCGAGTTTCCGTGTCCCTCCATTTCCTAAATCTGTGTAATCTCTCTGCTATTTATTACCTGTGTATATATATATATAATATGTATAATATATATATATACATATGATGCATTATATATATATACATATATATATATATATTAACACACTCTCTCCCCCTCTCTCCCTGGAACCCCTTGAAGGGCCCCTTGAGCTGACCCTGCAGGCCGATCATGTTATTGTCGACATCCAGGGCGTCACACTGAACAACCTCATGGTGCGGGGCAGTGGCGGAAGCCTACCTCCAGTTAGGGCTTCAGGTTTGGGCTTTGGGGGTTAGGGATTAGGGTTTAGGGTTTAGGGTTTAGGGTTTGGGCTTTAGGGATTAGGGTTTGGGGTTTAGGGTTTAGGGGTTTGGGTTTTGGGGTTCAGGGAGACTATGCATGTATGCGTATGTGTGTATATGTATAGCTATGTATTGTTTGGGACTTGGGATTTTCGGGGTCTGTGGACCAAGCTTTGGGCTTTTGGTACAGCATCCTTATATAGGACAGTGGGGGCGGCCGGGGGGGAGGGGGGGAATAATTAGTGGAGGAGATTTTTGTTTGAAGGGTTTAAAGCTTGGGGCTTTTGGCTGCAGGGCTTGTATGATTCTGGATTCTGTGAAGCTTGGTTTTTTTAGGGTTGATAGGGTATGTACGGAAGTGATGAGAACCTGCACAGGTCTTTAGTTTCTTAAGCCTCGGGCAAGGCGATGTCAAGGGGATCCGACGCTGACCCTTAAATCATAGGACTACCAGGGTCATAAGCCGTCCTTAGCCCTCACAGCCCCCCTATAATCTTGAATAAGGATCTTTTTTGTAGAAGCCCGTGTACAGGGGGCTGGCCATAGCAGCACCATGACGGAACCCAAAGCATAATCAAAGCCTAGACCCTCACCCCTACTAGAATTGAAGCTAAACCCTAAAACCTAAACCCTGAACCCTATGTTGCGACTTTGAGGCATTTCAAGCCCAGGGCCGATTTTATCAGAAGCCTTCCTCTCACAGTGCAGGAAGCTGGTTGGGGCTCTGGGCAACAGACCCCCCCAACAGCCAGGATTAGTGTTTACGGTTTAGGGTTTACGGGCGTTTAGGTTTTAGGGTGGCATAGTTTCGGGGGTGTTTGGGGTGTACAAACTCCAAGAACTCTACCCATCCGGCGATAGAGGAGAGTGCTTGCGCAACCCAGCTCAGCCTAATCCCCAAATCCTGCAGAGTTAGGATGAATACCCTAAACCCTCAACCCTAAACCTTAATAATAGTCCAATCTCTACATTGGCACCCCAACCTCCAAGTCTGCAAGCTCTACACTCTAAACTCTACACACTCCCTCCCCCAAACGAACATGGAAGCCCAAATACTGTTAATGCAAAAAATCCTGCACAACCTTGATCTACTATAGTATTATAATTCCCAATGTATATGGTACCTAGGGTCATGCAGGGTTTTTAGTATCCATTGTAGCTCTTTGTCCAAAGAGACAGTAGTCTTTGAAGCGCCTTCTGGGCTCGAATGTTTGCTGGGAGGAGTCTGACCTAAACCCTAAACCTTAAGCCCTAAACCCTGAACCCTCAACCCCAAACCCCCAACCCTAAACCCTGAACCCTGAAGCCTAAACCTAAAACCTTACCCCAAACCCCTTACCCTAAACCCTGATCCCTGAAGCCTAACCCTAAAACCTTAAATATCGCATGTGCGATTGCCTGAAAGCCTCGCCTGTGATTCAGGAAACTGGTGGGATAAGGCCGGTCCAAGCATGGAGGTCTCTATGCGCGAGAGCACCACCCAGGGGTACATGTACCGAGGCTTAGGTTATATGGGGGTTCCCATAATTAGGGGGTACCTTTTTGGGGGTCCCTATAGTAAGGACTAGAGTATTTTGGGGTCTATATTGGGGTCCCCTCATTTTGGGAAACTACTCTATGGGATTTAGGTTTTATTTGGGTTTAGGGTTTATTCGGCGTTCAGGGTTTAGGTTGCTTGGTTTATCTGGGGTTCATAGGGTGTAGGGCTCAGGGTTTCATGTCCGGTTCAAGGGGCCAGGTCTAGGGTTTCAGGTTTAAGGGTTCAGGGTTCTGGTTTTAGGTTTAAGGTTTGGGGCGGAGGTTCAAGGTTTAGAGCTTAAGATTTAGGCCGCAGGTTGCCAGTTAAGTCTTTAGCATTTAGGGCTCAGGAAGCTTGGAATGCGTTACTCATACCTCAGTAGTTGTTACTTCTGATGTGCTGCTGACTGCTTGCTACTAGGATATGTATTTCTCGCTTGTTGTTGGTTCTTACTTGTTCTTGCTCGTTACCAGTACTTCTATGCATATGGTTGCAATGCTGGTACATCCAGGACATGTAGGAAAGGTGTCCCCTCACCTCTGTCCTCAAGCACTACACCGCAAACCCTAGACCAAAACCTTCTCCCTTAACTTCTAGAGCCTAGGCGTGAAACCAAAGCCTTATTATTAAGCCTTCAAGTCTAGGCCTCAGACCAAACCAATATGAACTCCTAGTATCCCCCTTAATGATGGAGAATCAAATGGAAAAGAAAATGGAAAATGAAATGGAAACCGGGATTATATAGGGCTATATATGGGATTATAAGGGCTATAGTCTAATCTCCTAGTATCGCTCTTCATAACCCCTATAATACGCTCTATATTATCCCCTATATAACTCCCCTTTGAGGAGTTTAGGCTATAGCTCATATGAATCCTGCACCAAGGCCGCATCCCTAAAGTCCAAACCCGTATAAAGCCCTAAGCTAGACCCTATCTTTCTCAACTTTCCCATTTAGCTCACCGTTAACTCATCCCTAGGCAGTAGAGTAGGTTCCGTAGTCTTTTCCGTTTCTCCCTTCCCCGCGCTCCAGAAAGCCCCAGATATGTCACCCCGAAACTCTAAAGCCTAAACCTTGAAATCCCGAAACTTTGAGGTTGGGAGTATGGCCCGTAAGCATGGGCGTGCTTCCTTCCTAGAGTTTTGTCCTGTAGTTTTGCATGGTATATGGACATCCAGGGTCCAGGTGCTGCCTATACCCTAAGCCCTAAGCCCAAAACCATATAAAGGGCCCAGCAAGATGAGCACGCGAATGCAGTAAGGCCGTATCTGAAGCGCCCTTCGTTTAGGGCTAGAGATACTTTGGGTTCAGGACTCGGGATTCAGTGCTTAGTGTTTAACATTCAGAGTTTAGGGATTCAGGGGCTAGCTGGGGCGGCGGCTGTTGACTTCTTGATGTCTTGCAGCATTGCTTGCTCAATGCGCTTAAGCGGGCCAAACATTTGTGCTATTTAATCTCCGAAACATGGAACCCTAAAACCCTTTAGGTTTCAGCGTTTACTGATTCCTAAACCCTGCAGCCTCTACTAGCCCAGGTACTTACTTGGGGCTGGTAGGGAATGAGGGGATATATTCTACACGGGGGTCTACTGTATATAGGGATTACAATCTCTCTTATTCCCTGATCCCTAAACCCCAAACCCCAAGCCCAAACCCTAAACCCCAGACCCTAAACCCTGAACCCCAAATCCTCTTTTTGCCCAGGTACATTACCTTGGCGAAAGGAGGGGCAAGCTTGCAGAATTGCACGCACATGGGAACAGCGGACGTCCGGTTCCTTGGCCTGTAAGGCCTTTCAAGGGGTTTAGGGTTTAGAGTTTCGGGTTGAAGGTTTTTAAAGGGTGCATGTAGGCAGAAAGTGCAACGATTATAGAGGTGTTGGGGGATATGTCTATGTATATATGCAGTTACTAGCGTAGCGAGATGCCCTCTGAGGGGGGGGGAGGGTACACTATATACTCGGAGGTTCAGCGTAGCTATTTAACCTACTTGTATCAAATTATAACTAAAGCCTTAAACTAAAACTATACCGAACACGCAATTGTGAGCCCATTTGTCTCCTGTCACAGTTGCAAGGAAGGGTTCGGCTTTAGGGTTTAGACTGTGCGGTTTGGATATACCTTAAGCTCTCAACCGTTTGAACCGTACAACCAGACCCTAAACTCTAAGTCCCAAGCTTCAAACCCAGCCCTTGAGGGTGTAGGGTAGGTTGTCAAAATGGTGTTCCCTCCTTGGTGGTATCCAGGGTACTGGGGACATATTGTACGGGAGTCAAACAATGAACAATGTATTGACAAACCCCTGTAGTGCTTAAGGAATATAGGTATTTGTAGATATGTAAACCTAGACTCGACAGCCTAAACCCTAAACTGTGTGGGGAGTGGACACGGACATATACTTTGCCTGAGGTGTAGTAAGGGGTCAGGTTCAATGGAGGAGAATCAAATGGAAAACCAAGTGGAACACAGGAAAGCTGAATTAAGGGGGTTTAGGGGTTTAGGGCTCAGGGGTGAACAGTTTAGAGCTTAGGATTCGGGGGTCAAGGGCTCAGGTCTTGTGAGTTAGGGGTTTAGGATTGGGGGTTAGGGCATTGGAGTTCTAGGATTCCGGGATCAGGATGTAGGGCTTGGCGTTTAGGGTTCAGGGTTTAGGGTTTGGGGCGGTAAGGCTCAAGTGTCTGTTTGGACTGGCTCTGATTTCTCAACGCATCCCTTCAGTACAAGCCAGTTGCAGGCGGGTAATGTAGACCCATGATTAATATTCCCCTAAATGGGGAATATAATAGGGACCTTCATTTTAAGGCCCTCAAGGAGGGGTTTCTTAATCAGGGATGTACATTACTGTGAAGGTTGGGGTAGTTTTAATAGTGCTCCCTATCATGCGAACCCTGGATGTGATGGGAAAGCCCATGGGAGACTGCCCACCCCTAATGTGTAGGGTTTAGGGTTTAGGGCTTGAATTTACCTAAAATTGTCAAGCCTTGAAAAGAGCTTTGCTTTCTCGAGTGTGTGATCCTGAGGGTTGTTGTGGCTCTGAATGTTGATGGTTGGATCTTCTTCGTGATAACGGCTTCTCCACCCTCAACCCACCCTAAACCCTAAACCCTATAAACCGTACCCTTAACCCTAAACTCTAAACAATAAAACCCTAAACCGTAAAACCCTAACCCCTAAACCTACCCTACACCCCAAACCCAGCCTGAACTAACCCCGTGTCACGTTCCTGAGGTCTGATGGCAGTGTCACCATGCGAGAGGTACACCACAGTGGATCTGCCGCTTGCACCACCTGCACATAATCCAGAGTCTATACTGTTTAAGGCTTAGGATTTAGGATGAGCTAGAGTCAAAACTCCGTGAAGCGGGGTCATAAAGGGGATAATGTAGGGCTTAATTAGGGTTTAGAGTGTAAACTCCTTTAAGGCGTTTGACAGGTTTATGTAGGGGAGTATTATAGGGGGATACTCCTAAACTTGTAGGCTATAGCTTAAAGCAAAAACATGTTGTTGGGGTACGTAGCAGCGACATAGCATCAATAGCAACAGCCTAAACACCGGACTTCCTCCACTACACTTCAGTTTCAGTTCATTTCCCATTTGATTCTTCTTTATCTGGGGGCTTGGAGGAGCCAGAATCTAGAAGCCGGTTTAACCCCACATTTTCCCTGCGTCGTCTTGCCCTGTCTTTGTTTTGCTGTTGCTCAATGCCTGCAACAGTTCAGTATATTGGGACGCATGGAATGTAGACTGGTGCATGGTTTCTTCAAGAGAGCCCCTCACTGCCTCCTGTGTTATCCCTTACGGTCGCAAAGCGGAAAACAGCCTGTAGGGAGTTTTCCAGAAGTAGGGGCAACATTTTGCATTTTTGGGGTCCTTGTATAAGAAGGATTATGGTATTTGGGGGTCCTATATTGGGGTCCCCCTATTGAAGGAAATTTACCATGTGGGCCTGTGAGAGTTAAGAACATCTCTCTAGAATAATGTTTAATCAGTTAGAAAGTAAGCAGCCCGCGCTTGGCACACCTAACAGTTAATATAGCCCTTACCCTAACCCAGACCCATGATTAATAAACCCCCTCCCATTAATAGGGATTATAGTAGATCCAAATACTAAGGCCCTTAAAAGGAGGGGGTTCATTAATCAGGGGTTTACATTAGACCTTCAACCAAAGTGAGGGTTACAGTATTAGTATGAGGGGGGTTAAGAGGTCGGCCCATCCCGTTGCAATCCCTATGTATCCGTAGGGGTCCCACAATTGTTGGAGAGCCCCGTTTCACACGGAATTACGGCAAAGAAGTGAAGACATCATCTGATCATCCCCCCCATGATGCTCACGAAACTTCTGTATCTGCAGTATAATTTAATCTACTTAGTACCGATCCTACTTCTACGTAAATACCTGATCCCCAAAAGTATGTAGAATAATGGCCTTGTGGGCTAGTTTCAGGTGTTTGGGGCTATTATTCTACCTATTTTGGGGGTTCAGGTAGGCCCTTACACCAGGGGTGACTATTGGAGTCTTGCTCTCGTAGGCTAGAACGTTACCGTTGAGGCCATGCTTACAGGTTTATGGGCTATACCTATAGTCCCCCTTAAGTAGATAGAATATGGGATATATGGGGATCTTATTATAATATACCCAAAGCCATATTCTATCTACTTAAGGGGGACTATATACCTACTTACTGCAGGTAAGTTTCCAATTGAGGAGGATGAAATGTAAAAGAACATGGAACATGGAACATGGAAAATTAATTTCAAACTGAAGATACGAAAGATTTGTAGGAGTTTATAGGGTGGATTGACTCTAGGTACCCCATGCCCTGGGAAATATGATGCTATAGTATTCTAAGGTCATTCAGGGTTGTCAGTGTCGCCAGTAACAAACTATTAACCCCGTATCCCTTTGCTGTCCATCCGATTTTTGAATATTTGAAGTGATGTCCCCATACAATCTTTATACCTATAAAACCCCCTGCCCCTAGGTAGTAAACCAGATATATCCCACACAAACCCTAACCCTAAATGCTCAGCCCTAGACCTTATCCCCATGTAAATCCTAAGCCCTAAACCCCATCCCCATGTAAACCATAAACGCTAAACCCAATACCCATGTAAACCCTAAACCCAATCCCCATGTAAACCCTTGAACCTAAAACGTAGTAGTAGCCCATACTATCAGTTTTGCGTAGCAACTTGCAGTGCCCTACACCTTGACCTTCATTTCTAAGCCTCAAGCCCATATTGTGAAGGTTAAAGACGCATGGAGCTAGGGGGTTAAGGGTTTAGGGTTTATGGCTTAGGGTTTAGGGTTTAGAGTGTAGGGTCTAGGGTTGAGGGTTTGTAGTCTATGCTGTCCCCTTCAACGGGGCCCCATTGGGTTCCTTGCTGGTTTGGGGAAGGATAAGGCCAATATTGGGATTGCATTAAGTCCATCTCGAAACGCCTCCCTTTAGTGCACATGGGGGTTCCTGTTACGCTATGGGTGCCCAAATAGAATCTCCTCCATTTTGGAAGCAGTAATCTAGGCCATGTTCCTTGCGGGTCGTAAACACCACGTGTAAATCACACCCTATCACCCTAGACTCTCAACCCCATACCCTGGATCCTCAATCCTATGCCCTAATGGTTTAGGGTTTAGGGACTCCTATAGCCCAAATCTTAAACCCTAAGCCCTTTACGGGGACCCATGTAGATCCTAGATCTCCCCAGACCTTTGAACCATAGCCAAGGTCAATCTCAACTGGCGCCAGCCCAACAACCAGGCGGAGGGTTTATGGTTTGGGGGCTCCCCTAGCCAGTTAATTAACCCGAAGCCTTGAACCCTAAACCCAAGAAGCTAGACACCCCTTACTTTCCCCTTTTCTTTTGCTTTCTGTGTCCCTATAGAGCCCCAGATATCCATGAGATCCCTGTACATCAAGTCCCCCAAGTCCCCCCAGAACCCAGCTAATGGGCTTCGGACTTGTAAGGAGGCCCAGGTGCCTTTCCAAACTAAGGTGGAAGCTCCAGCCCCCCCTCTAGGGAGAGATACAGGGGTATGTAGTGGTGTTTAAGGTGAGTTCAAGGTATTGACCCGCACCGAGCAAACATGAAGGTGCAAACAGCCCCGTTAGAAAAAACAACCGTCTTTGCAGGGACTGGTTGGCGTAAACCACCCGAACTTACACCCTGAACCCTGAACCCCCCGAACCCTAAACCCTAAACCCCCTGAACCCCTTGAACCCTAAACCCCAAGCCCCTAAACCAAAATAGGTTGGAGCTTGGAATCCCCGTTCTGTTTAGGGTTTCAGCTTGATGGAACATTGTTTCGCAGTGCCTATGTAGCGTGATTTCTATGACAGCCCAGGACCCTACCTTCTATACCGTATGCTTTTCGAATTCTTCAGTGTTCCGTGGTAGTTATGTGAGTGGCCATTGTGACTTGAAAATTATGAATTATCATCTGAAGTATGGGGCTTACAAGCTCACTAAGAACTACCCGAAAATCTTCAAACAAGCCTAGAACTCGCAAAGCTAAACCCTAAACAAACCCTGAACCCNNCCCTGAACCCTGAACCCTATACCGCAAACCCCGAACCCTAAACTGCTTCAGCTGCCAGATTTGCATGGTCACCTTTCCCGAAGCGCTCGTGCTACCTGATGAGACACTGGGCAGCACGGGGGTGGGTTTAGGGCTTGCGGGGGGTGGGAAACAGTTTGGGGCTTAACAGGTCCCTTTACGGGGGTGGTAAGGGGATGTAAGGCGTTATGTGCGGAATACAGGAATATTTGGGGTTTTACTATGTTTCGGAAAAAAGTTGAGGGTCTCATTAAGGCTTTGGGGGTTTGCTGGTCCTAGATTCTTGTCTGAGAGGTTTGCTTGGACCATGGCTTGCAATTTTTCAGGGAAGTTGAAGGAACCTATCGCAAATCTGCATAGTTAGTTCGGGAAACAAGCATGTGAAGTAGTTTTGTTTTTTCTTTATGTTGACCCCCAACCCCACACAAAGATGACAATCGAGAATTATTGAGAGAGTGCTGGAGGAAGGAGATCCCTTTCCCTCAACCCTCATCGATATTCGTGGGCTCTCACTATGTGCTTTTGGGAGGTTGATGAGGTTGCAACGACGTGTATACCGTTGTATGACTTCGGAATCTGAAGCTGGTTGGGGCTCAAGAACATCAGGATCCTATCTAACAAATCTTTCCAGGCTGTGTAGTGAGGATTGCAACAGACCTGCCATAGGCCCCGGACACTGTCCAAAACATAGGGGTCCCCTCTCAAGGGCCCATAAGATAGGGATAGATAGGGCTTGGGGTTTCCGATGTCATGGGGTCCGCTTTTAAGGGGGGGGGGGGGGGGGC
>CAJNIZ010001903.1:82678-96283 GCA_905231905.1 Symbiodinium pilosum | reverse complement strand
GTGTAGGGTTGAGGGCTTAGGGCATCTCAGCTTGCTTTTGAAGTCTCAGTTCAAGGTTTCGTGTTTTGGGTTCTGGGGTGCATGCTGTCTGTGTTTTTTTTTCACAGGATGACGAGGAAACTAGGAATGATTCTGGGGTATCCTGGAGTGCATGAAGTTAAAAGTGGTAGTTAAGGGTGAAGTCAAGTGTTTGGGGTTTAGGGTATACAGTTTTGTGTTGCTGAGTACTTGTAGTTGCAAGTTCCTTACAGGATGATCGTGAATGTATACAGGAGGAAGACCACCATGTGAGCTACTGTTAACAGTAGGGTCATCAAAGGACTTAGGGTGTATGCTTTAGGGTTGAGTGTGGGCATGGATTTTTTTCGTTTCAGATAGTCCCTAAGATATTCCCTACTAGGAATCCATCCCAGTAATCCTGTTGAATACTAACTTAGACTCCCCCATATTATATAATCCCAGTTTCCATGTCATTTACCGTTTTCTTTTCCATATGGCTTGCCAGTATTTATGTGGAAAAAGACGGACTGTGGCTCATGTGGACCCTAGTTATCGTACGAAGCATCAGACTAGACGAAGGCGGAAGGCGTGGTTGGCTTAAGGTTTAGCGTCTCAGGGTAATGAGACACTTTACGGTTAGAGATTTAGGGTTTAGGGATAATTAGAGAGTTTAGGGTTAGAAGTTTAGGGTTTAGGGATAACTCCCAGATAATTAGAGAGTTTAGGGTTTAGGGTTGGGGAGGCCTAATATTCCTGGCTTAAACCCCAAATCCTGAACCCTATAGGCACTAAACCCCAGGCCCCGGGCCCAAAACCTTAAATCCGTAAACACGAACCCTAAACTTCAAACATCCAAAGCCGCAATCTTCCTAGACCCCGCAAGTGCCCTCTATAGAGCCCAGCTACCCCCAAATAGGACCTATATAGATCCCTTTTAAGGGTACTTGGGGGGTCCTGGTTCTCACCCTAGCGACAATGCCAAAATAAATCCCTAAACCCTACGGCTCTAAGCCCCTAACCCCCAAACAGCTCCTTAAAGGGTGGTTGTATGGGGGTTAGGGTTTAGGGTTTAGGGTTTAGATTATACAGGGGAGTATTGTAGGGGGTGATGAAGGGGGATACTAGGAGTTTAGACGATGAAAAAACCCCCAAACCTAAACCTCAAAACCCCTAAACCCTCAACCCCAAGTCTCAAACTGCTAAAGCATCTACGGAATAGTAGTTTCTCAGAACCCTAAACCCTAAACCACCCTCCCTCCACTTTGGGGACTTCGACGTTTGGGCTCGCACATCGTAGGTTGAGACGTTTTAGGGTTTAGCTTACCTGATCCACAAAAGTATGTAGAATAATGGCTTTTTGGGTGGGGCTAGTATTCTACCTGCTTTTGGGGTTCAGGTAGGGAGGTTGACACGGTTTGCGGTTTTGTTTGGAGTTGAAGGTTTAGGGAACGAAGCCCGCAAGAACCATTGCCTCTGTGCAATGCTCATGGATCATGGAGGGTCCCTGTTGGCAAACCTCGTTTGAGAAATCCCCATCTAAGCGGTTGTCGAAGCTATGGTAGCTTTTTCTTTTTTTCTTTTTTTCGGGGTTGGGGGTGTCATCTACGATCGCGCCGGTTCACCATTGCACTTTTTCAGCGTTGATTGCCTGGAGCTCTAGCACAGGCAGCGGAAGACAGCTTCTGCAAACGGTCCTGGACAAGGAGCGTAGCTCATTCCCTAAGGGTCCAAGTACCCAATAATGATATACCTCACCAAAACTATACTATAATTACTATTACCCAAATCCCAAGTACCTAGTTATTGGGTACATGGACGCGTAAGGATTCTGCAGACCTTGGTATGGCAGAGTCCCGAGCTGCACGAACCCGGCAGACCTGCCCAGCGGGGTGAGGTTGCCCGGTTGCCCAGGCGTGGTGCTGTACGCGATGATGTTGGCATGTTCCTGGGCGTTTTCAACGCGCGTGGCAAAGAGGGGTGGAGAGCGGCACGCCCTTTGTATTCGGGAGTCGGGGTTGTGTAATAATGGCTGAAAGGACCTTACGGGGCCCCATTTAAGGGGGATGCTGCCTGAGACCTCCCCCCAGGCTTCATATGGGCTATAGTCTAGACTCCTTAAAGGGGCTTATATGGGGGATTATATAGGGAGTATAATAGGGATTGAGGGAGATACTACGGGCTTAGACTATGGTTCACCTCTTCTGTTGAGTCAGGGATTTAAAAGTCATTATGTTGACCCTAACTCCAAAGCCCTTCTCAGATCAGTTAAACTTCTAAACTTCTGTCACTTTCCCGCAGTTACCACACTTACGCGGCCTCCGCAAATACTTCACAGTTGACCAGATGTCTTGCGACGGACTTCGGGATACCGGGAAAGCCCACTTCTGATAAATGGCCAAGTCTGAAGGACTAGGCCGCAAATCCCGTCCTTACCAAATTGGGGTTGTCCAAAATGAGGGGTACCTTAAAGGGGGAAATCGGGGTTATGTAGGGGTATAAAGGCTTTTAATGAGCTTAGGGCCCTGAATCCCATCCTTCCCAAATGGGTATTTTCACTCGAAGCAACATACTGCATGACTTCCGAGAAGGATCCCAGATTCCCTCTTTATTTCTTTATGTTCCCAGGGTTCCACAGACATTTGGGGCCAAATGAGCTTTAGTCTAAACTCCTTAGGGGGGATTATATAACGGATTGTATAGAGGACTACTATAGGGGCTATTAAGGGGAATACTAGGAGTTTAGAGAATACGTCAAATGAAAATCAAACCAATGGGCCACACCCTAAACCCTAAACCCTAAATCCTAAACCCATGGGCAGCCAAAAGGTAAAGACTTCTTCCTCGATCGAGCCGAGTTCGGCACACAGCTAGCGAAGATGCCATACTGCTGCGGAAGAATCCCGGCATAAGATTCTAGGCTCCGGGGGTTTAGGGTTTAGGGGTTTAGGGTTTAGGGTTTAGGGATTCTAGGCTCTGGGTTTACCTAAACCCTAAAAGCATGTAGAATAATAGCCCTAAACCCATAATAATAGCCATAAAGGCCATGATTTTACATACTTTTGGGGTTCAGGTGGGGGTTTGGGGGTTTTAGGGTTTAAGAATCTAAAGCGTTGGGACGATTGCATCCGAGCATCAGTAAGGTTCTAGGCCTGGGGTTTAGGGGTTTCAACTACTAGGGCGCAAGCATCCTGGCAGAAGGTTCTGGGTTGAAATCCGAGCCTAAGCCCTCGATCCTAAATTCCTAAACCCTAAATTCCTAAACCCTAAATTCCTAAACCCTATATCTTAAACCCTTTACCTTAAGGGGTTATCCTAAACTCTAAACCCTAAGGGTTTGCAGCTCTAGGGGTCCGAGGTTCAGCTTCCTGGGCCAGGCCTCCCCTTTGAAGGGTAGATAGGGTTTAGGGTTTCGGTTTTAGGGTTTAGGTTTTAGGTTTTAGGGTTTAGGTTTTAGGTTTTAGGGTTTAGGGTTTAGGGTTGGGATATATTGAGATAGGATAGGGGTACATGTGGATACATAGGGTTTAGGGATTTGGGGTGACGGGACAGTACCCCAATAATGGAGAACCCAATGGAGGAGGAAAATGGAACATGTAATGGAAACTGATGTTGTGCGGTATGAAGGTTGCATAATACAAGGGATTTGGTAACCCTAGCCCCTCGATGAGAACCCATGTGACTAGTATAGATGAATACTGATCACCCTACTAACCCGAAAACCCATACCCTAAACCTCCTTCATACTACGGCTCACAAGATCTTACCTGCGAGGCCTAGGGTATCAAGTCTTTGCATCCCAACTTTCCAAAACCTTATACCTAAAACAGCTTAGATGGAACTCACCCCAAACCCGAGCCCCTGAACCCCTCAACCCTGATGAACCCTAGACCTTGAACCCTACACCCTAAACCCCGACTCCTCGACCCTTGAGCCCCGAAACCCTAAACCCAATTTGAGCTATACTCTAACTTTCCAGTATCCCCCGAAATAGCACCTCTTATACTCCCCTATATAACCCCGAACTGTGTAGCTTCAGGCAGCTGCCCTCACTCCAGCTGGTGCGATGGGACTCTGTACAGCGTCTTCGATTTTGGCTCAGTGGAGACGGGAGCCAGACACCAGTCCGCAGAAGTGGGGTTTAGGGTTTAGTTTAGGGGCGTAGGGTTTAGGGTTTAGGGGTTTAGGGTTTAGGGGTCAGGGTTCAGGGTTTAGACAAATTTTTTCAATTTTTACTACCCTTGATCCTGTATATCATCTAATAGAATCCTTATAAGCCCATGAGTCTGCAGATCAGGGGAAGGTTTGGACATATTTTGTTCATGTTTACTACCCCCAACCACTATATAGTCCTTATACAGCCATAAAGATATTCAATGTTTATACCCTAAACCCTAATCCCTTAACCCAAGAGCCCCCCAAACCTACCCTAACGAAGTGGGGCTCTTGAGGTTGAACCATGGGTGATCAGGATCATCAGGGCTTAGTGTTTAGGGTTAAGGGGTCTATGGGGTTTGCATCTATAGTCCCCCTTAAATAGATAGAATATGGCTATGGGTATGTTATAAATAAGATCCCCATATACCCCATATTCTATCTACTTAAGGGGGACTATAAGGGTCTATGGGGCTTGCATTTAAGCTTGAGGGTGTCGGGTATTGAGTCTTACCGAATTTCCTCACGCAAGGCATCCTCAAGATGAGAGCATGTCAAAAGCGAAGCCCTAAACCCTAAACCCTACCAGAACCCCCCAAGTACCCTTAAAAGGGATCTATAGAAGTCCTATTTGGGGGTAGTTGGGCTGTATAGAGGGCACTTGGGGGGGGTCTAGGTAAGCCCTACGCCTTTGTTTGATCAGGTTCCCCATCTGTGTACTCCTCTGTCTGATTTGGCTCCCCCTATGCAGGCCGTTCTCAAGTGAGTAGTACTTTATTTGGGGATATTATGGTACCCATTATAGAGTAAGATTATATCCTCCTTTTGGGGTGTAGTATCTTATATCAGGAATAGAATCTTACTGGGCTTAACCACCAAAAAAAAGCTACTCAAGTGTGGGCTCCGTCTTTGGTATTCCTGACAGTTGGCATCAAGAATGGGAACCCCTAAGCCCAAGTGCTGGGTAAGAGGTGCCGAAGTTTTCCTTACATGGCCAGGAGAATTCTAGACCCCAAACCTGCCCACAACCTTGAACCTACTGTAGGGGCGTAAGACATGTGCCTTGTTTAGGGGTTTCGCCCATAGCAGGAATACATACGAGGATGCATGGGGTTTACGGGTAAGGATGGTGGAAACCAAATGGAAAAGGAAGTCGAAATTGAGGCGGAAACTGGAAGCATGCGGGGGTTCATGCCGAGACTATGGTCCTGGATTCCTTGTGTACAATTGGTATAGGGTACCTAGCAGACTTCATAGTGATGTTGGTAGGGTTTTGGGTGCATACGACAAGTCTTGAAGCTTAGGGCCGTAAGCCCAACCCTACATGGGAACTTTACCAAACTATATATGTATATACATATATATAATCCACTGGAAATCTCTATGTATGTATCTTTGGGAGTTATCCAGAAACCATATTCTGAGAAGAATCCCAAATCCTACTTACGCCTGAAGTTCCGCCTGAATTCCTCGACCCTAAGCCCTAAACCTGAAATCCTAAATCCTAAACCCTAAGTGAAGCCCAAACCCTAAACTCCTAAAACCCTAAACCCTAAAAACCCTAAACCCCTAAAACCCTAAGACCCTAAACCCCTAAATTCTAAACCCTGGCCCCAAACTGCCTTCAAGGTCTCAATAGCCGTGCTGAGATCCTCTCAGCGGCCACAGTGTTCGAGAACGTCAAATCCTTGGGTGGGGGACCTACAGTTTTTTGGGGCCGGCTACAAAGACATATGGGGTTCAGGGTTAAAGATTTGGGTTTTAGGGTTTAAGGTTTAGGGTTCCGGGTTTAGAGATCTATGGGGTTTAGTTTTTTAGGGGACAGTTTATTGTTATCAGTATTCTCATCATTATGATTATCATGATAAGGGCTATCATCATTATTATCAGTAGCATCATCATTATTGCCATAGCTATTATCATTCTTGTTATTAGTATCATCATTGTCATGATTTAGGATCTGGGGCTTATGCAGATTGTAATGATTTAGGACCTGAGGCTTGTGAAAGGTGTAAAGGGTTCAGGACAGGAGCGTTGTCTTATGTTTTGCCGTTTATACATTGGGCACTGCCCCCACCCAGTAACAGTCTATATTCAGGATCCTATTAAGGGCTATATATAACCATATTATGAATATTATCCAACTGTTACTGAGGGGGGACAGTACCCAATTTATACATTTGGAAATCTGCCGGGGCTTGGGTGTTGAGGTTAGGAGTGAGGCTTAGGCTTCAGGGTTTGCAGTTTGGGTCTTTTCAGAATTCCTTGAGCGCACCGAAATCCACCCCAGAAGCCATTCGGCCCCGGTACTCCTCTACAAGTATCCCCATTAACGTCCAACATAAGTTCACTACATCTAAGACCTCAGCCCACCTAGGGAACCCCTCGACTAAAAATCCAATAATTTTCATACATATACCCCAACAAGCAAGCCATGCATCTTTGAGAAATTCCTGGCTTCGTTTCTTCATGTAAACCCTGACAAGAAGATCCCCTACCCCTTTGACCATTTAGGGTTTACTACAGAAGTACTAGGTTCAGAACATGTACTATCAGTGTCGCTGGGGGTCTATTATCCTGGGAAGGAGAAATCGTATAGACGGCGAAGTAGTTGCCAATACTATCCCCCTGTAACCCTTTCTTGATTATGGTAGAGTGTACTTCAAAATCCTATTCTATGCATTTTGGGCCTATATGTTGCTGAATGCTATCCCCCTGTACTACTTGTATCATATTGTAGAATGTACCCCGAAATCCACCTAAACCCTAAACCCTATTCCAATTTGCTTGGGCCCCTACATTGCCACACCCTTGCGGAAAGGCTATGCCGGCATGGTTCCATTCTGCTTCCGGTCAGCGAAGATGATGCTGCCACAAAGTTGGGCGCCGAGAGTTTTTCGGTGGGTTTGGGGGTTTAAGGGGGTTGGGGTTTAGGGTTTAGGCGGTTTTTTTCACTCTAAAGGGGGAGACAGGGGTCATATAGCGGGAGATCTAGGGTTTAGGGATCTTTAGGGTTTAGGCTGTAGGGGGTTGGGGTTTACAAGGTGTAAAGGGTTCGAGTTTAGGGGCCGCGAAGGCCTGTTTTCGGATTGTGTTGCAGGGTTTGGGTGAGGGGTGTAAGGCTTGAACTTTTTGTGTGGGACACACTCTAAACTCGGTGCAAATCACAGTGAAACCTTTCAACTTGTCATTAAACCCTCAAACACCTTGGTTTTGTCCATTGACCCCTGAGCCCCCTTAAAGTCAAAATAGAGCTCCATCACCACCCTGAGATCTGAACGCTAAACACTCTAACCCTAGACCCCTAACCCTACATCCGCAACCCTGAACCCCTAAACCCTTCAACCCTAGACCCGTAACCCTAAAAACCCTTAACTCTAAACCCTAAATAGTAGTTTCCATTTTCTTTTCCATTATTCCTATAGAACCCCGATATAGACTCTATAATCCCTATAACCCCTATATACCCTAATTATCCCTAAGTAGTTACCAAGTCCCAAAATATATACCCTATAATTCCTATATGACCCCTTTAATCCCTGTAGTTTCCATTTTCTTTTCCATTATCCCTATAGAACCCCAATATAGACCCTATAATCCCTATACAACCCATTATAGTATATCCCTACATATATATATATATTATACATACCCCCCAATATAGACCCTATAATCCCTATAAACCCTTAATCCGCAACCCAGAACCTCAGCTCTTTGGGAAAGCCTTGGAACGGCAATCGCCCAGGAGGTTCTCAAAAAACGATCCTTTTACTTTTTGGGAGGGGTTAGTAGGGAATAAGGGAGCAAGTTACTGGGATTATAAAGGGATGATATTCCCTCATATTCCCTACTAACCACCAGTAAGTTACAGCCATGCTGTTATATCATGGGCCCCTCTTCAGACATACCTGATTTTCAAGAAATACTACCCCTACTTGTGATGCTTAAAGGCTGTCTGATGAGGCTCAACCGTGTGCCCTTCTCTGTCAGGGTTGACGCGGGGAGTAGAAGCCTTGAGCTCACAACTGCTTCATCGTTTCCGGAGTGGGCTTATACTCCCCCTTGAGTAGATTTGGGTATACTACAATAAGATCCCCATATACATACTCTATCAACTTCAGGGGAACTATAGCCTATAAACCCTGAATCCTTCAGCGTTAGGGGTACTTCTACAAGGTGTTGCATTGTAAGGTCAGGGTTCAGGGAAGCTTGCAGAGCTCTCATATGCAAATCCTCTCAGGCAATGCCAGATATGGCCTCGGTTGTTGCAATTACTGAAGGGTTTAGAATCCAGGAGTTCTGGTGGAAAAACATGATCTCCGGGCAACTTATCATCAGGCCCCGGTACCAGTGATCGCAGCAGTGGACAGATAATGTGCACTGGCCCCACTGTGGAAACCTCGCAGAAACTCCCTAAACCCCATACATCACACCGTAAATCCCTAGCATAAAGCCAATAATTTCTTAAACCTCAGCCGCAGCCCTAAATCCCTAAAGCCTAGGCCTAAAACTCTAAACTCCCAAACCCCCCTAAGTCCCAAACTAGAAGTTTCCATTTTCTTTTCCACTATACCCATATATATATATATATACAATCCACTATATACCCTAAAGAAGCCCAATATAAAAACCCGATATACACAGCATGGTAGCATTCTTCAGCCCTGGGCCCACCGAGACAACACGCGCACCGTGGAAGGCTGGCCAGACTTCGCTCCTGGGCTGCGCTTTGTGAATCTAGGGTTTACGGGGTTTATGGGGTTTAGGGTTTAGGGCTTAGGGTTTAGGCGGGTTTAGGAGGTTTAGGATTTAAAGGGTTATGGGGTTTAGGGTTTAGGGCTTCTAGGGTTATAGGGTTTATGGGATTCAGGGCTTGTAGGGTTAATAGGGTTTATGGGGTTCGGGGTTTTTTTAGGCTAGCCCAAACCAGGGAGTGTGGTGCGGAGTGTAGTGCCATACATATATATATATATGTATATATGTACATACATATATGTACATATATAGATACAGATATACACACACACTGTAGCTTGTATACAGATATGTAGATATATTATATATATGTGTGTATATAAACCCTACGCGGGGTGTGGTGGTTTAGGGTATATTGTGCATACATATACTCATATTTGGGGTTTTGGAATTAGTGTTTTGCCCTCTTACCAGCTCATCGGGTATACAAGCTGAAATCCTGAAACCTGAAACCCATATGCACCCTTTCAGTGCAACCCTAAACCCTATAACCTATAACCTACGCCCTAAACCCTAAAACCCAATGTCCCATGTAGCCCCCCCCCCCCCCCACACCCCACCCAACCCCCACAACGAGGTAGAAGTGTGTTTGGTCAACGGGTCTTTACAACGTATTTGGGCCCTGCATCTTACATGTTGCGGGTAGTACGGTGTAGGGTTTAGGTCACCCCTAACCCCTATATCCTAAGAGGGTACAGTAGTATGGGGTTTGAAGTTGCGAAGCCCTGAACCCTAAACCTCCCAGAGGGTCCATATATACAACTATTAGGGAATTAGGCCCCAAAATGCCATACTATAGAAGGAATGATGGGTCCCAATTCCCTAATGGTGGTATATGTGGACCCTCTGCGCCTCTTATGATTTTGAGAAACTACCAAGGTACCCAAGGCCGCTGACGCCACAGTCTCGCCTACCCTGACCTTTTCAAGCTCCTTGCTTCATTCGATGGGGGGAAGAGGGGTTTGGGTTTTAGGGTTTAGGAGGATTTGGGTTTCAAAGTTCAGGATTTCGGGTTCAGGACAGTCAACCTTAATCCCTTAGGTTCAGGGGCTAAGGTTCACACTTCAGGATTGCAGTGGAGTTGGGACCTCAGTCTCATTTTATGAGGACCTAGGTATATACTACAGAGCTACCTGGACCGTTTGGGAATGATAAAAGATGCAAGAAGGCCGGGAGTTGTACGGAAGCACAGACGGCTTCGTCGCGGGCGTTCCGGGCCTTTGAAGGATGTCGTGGGGCCCTAAACCCTAACCTCAACCGTGCTGAAGGGTGCATGAGAGTTTGCAGGCGTGCTTGGCAGGCTGCTCGGGCATATGCATTATAGTAGTCTAAACTCCATGAAGGGGGGTTATATAGGCGATTAAATAGGGTTTAGGGCAGAGGGCTTTAGACTTATTAAAGGGTTATACAGGAGAATATATAGGGAGTATGATTGGGGTTAGAAAGGGGATACTAGGAATTTAGACTATAGCTCATATGCATTAAGGTTGAGGGTTTCGGGACACACCTCTCCAAAGGCGCTGGGGTTTCCTTCGAAGCGCGTGCTTACTTTTCACGCGCAGTCTTTCGTGCTGGAAAATGAAAACCCTAGACCCCGATTGCAACCCACTTGTAGCAGGTATGTAATTAGAAGCCAGGTATAGTCACCTTATGGGACCGTAAACTTATGCCTCTCTTGCATGTTTTGTGCTGTTTCTTCTTGGCTTGGGAGCCAAAACGTCTTCAGGGTTCAATTAGGTTTTACAGTTTAGGGTCTAGGGCCTAGGGGTCATAGTAGTGCACTAGAGGTGGGTAGTTCCAATATGAAAAGCATCTTCTAGGCCATCTGCACCATTCCTTACAAGGTGTTACCGTTACAGTGTAGGGCTTAGGGTTTAGGGCCAGGTCTTGCGCCAGTCCTTCCACATGTTTGTAGGGTCTAGGATCCTGACAGCTACCCACTTGTAGATCCTCAAATTGTGACACATAACCCAAATTTCTCTAAACACTAATCCCTAACCCCGTACAGCGTACGCCCTAGCCCCAAAGCCTGAACCTTTCCCCCAGTTTCTGATTTGTCTGACAGGGCATGACCATATGTGCAAGGCATAGTGACTTTGGGGGCTTTGGATTTTTCATGGGTGCCCCTACTACCCCCCTGTATTATCCTTCGTATGTTTTCCCCTAATTAGCCTCAATTAGGCCTATTCATCCATAAATAATTTTCATTAAGGTGGTACCTTGGAGGGATGGTACAAGCGGTGGGGGTGGGGGACCCATGAATTTGGGGATTTAGGTAGTTTAGTGCGCCTTAAACTTCCTACACACTCAATCCTAACCATGGCCTAGAGATGTCCAGAGCTATAGGAGTGGGGTACCAGGGCTCACCTACTCATTTTGGATTTAATCTCTTGGATACTATGATTTCGGGGTGGGGGTTATATTGGGTCTGTTCCAATAGCCCTAAACTCGAGACCTGTAAACCTCAAAGCCATGACGTAGCCCAGGACCCTCAAATCCTAGACTTCAAGCCCTAAACCGCTGAACCCCCAAAATGTCCCCACTTTCATGAGTTCCACTGCTACCCCTCTTTACCCTAGGTTCCAGCTTGCTTCGCCTTAATTAGCCCTAACTGTCCTAGAAGATGCAGTCAATGACAGCGACAGGGATATCATACGGAGGGGTAGTAGGGGAGGCCATAACCTAAACCGTAGTTTAGGGGGAGAGTAAGTGGGCCCATGAGATCTATAGTCTAAACTCCTAGTATCCCCGTTAGTAACTCTTATACTAGTCTCCTGTACGTTCCCCTATATAACCCCCCTTTAAGGAGTTTAGACTATAGCTCATGACACATGTGCAAGAAGCTAGGCTGCGTGCGGCACACAGACTGCAAGCACCTGGGCTGGGGTATGGGGTCTAGGATATGGGTGGTTAAGCTTGAGGGTTTAGAGTTGAAGGTTTAAGGTTCAGGGCTTGCGTTGCAAGATTTCAGGTCCAGATTTTTCGGTTGAGGTTTTCAGGCTTAGGTCTTTGGACCTGTAGGTTGATGAGAACCCTAAATCGTAAACCGCCCTAACTACCCACGGCACGCACCTCCAAGCAGGACTGAGGGGCTGAACATTGCTGATTACAGGGTTTAGGGTTCAGGGTTGTGGGTTTAGGGCTTAGGGTTCAGGGTTTAGGGATGAGGGTTTAGGGTTTAGGGTTCAAGGTTTAGGGTTCATGGCTTAGGGCTTAGGATTTGAACCTTCAGGCCGCCAAGCGAGAAGCTACTTGAAGTGCTTCGTAGGAAACGAGAGACTCGATTATGGCTATAGTCCCATTTAACTACCAGGACCCTCCTAGTACCCTTAATTGGGCATATATGGGCCCTAATAGTAGGTACTTAGGCCCTAATAGAGGGTAGGAGGAGGGTCTAGGTAGATAGAATGTGGGGTACATGGGGATCTTACTCTGACATTGTGCAACTCTAGCTTCTATCTACTTAAGGGGGTCCTTTAGTGGCCATGATAGGGATCCAGTGCTAGGAAAGCAACAGGTAGACTATGAAGGATTCAAGTTCTGGTAGCTTTGTAAAAATCATAAATCTGGAGCATCAGTATCCCCCCACCCCCAAGAGTGGAAACAGCGACATATAGCATCAATAATCCTATTGCAGTTTTCCACGTTCCAGGTGTTTGGCTTCTACGTGCAGGAAGTCCGTGTGTATACTGCAAGCCGTATGTACGGGCAACGCTCAGGTAATTTCCCGCTGTAGGGAATACAGGAGTCTGGGTATATGAAATACTGTAAGCGGGTCTCCTGAGGGTACATGGTAATTTCTCAAAATGATCTCCCATCGACTCCTTGTCATAAACTCTACATAACCTTTGTGCCGCCAGAGGCCCCAAAGTTTGAGAAACTCCCCATGTGAAAAAGTTTCCCATGAAACCCTACACCCCCAACCCTAAACCCTAAGCCCTAAACCCTAAAGCCCTAAATCCCCAAAGCCCCAAAACCCCAAAGCCCTGAACCCCAAACCCTAAACCCCAGACGCCCAAGTCCCTGAATCCAAATAGGATCTGCTGCCCAGGACTGGCTACTGCAACCCGACAACCTCCACCTGTGCGCCGGATCCCTCTGCTCCTAGTCCCCAAAGGTTGATTTAGGCTCTATAGTTCCTTCTTAAGCAGGTAGAATATGGAACTCCTCAAGCCACATTAAGATTCCCCCCTCAAGAGGGACTAGAGGGCTTAGAGGTTTAGGGTTTAGGGTCGTCGAGGTTCAGGGGATAGGGGTTTAGGGTTTCGAGGTTAGGGATTTAGGGTTCCAACCCTAAACCCTAAGCCCTAAACCGTAAGCGCTAAGCCCTAAACCCTCAGCCCTAAACCCTAAGCCCTAAACCCTAAACCCTAAGCCCTCAACCGTTCCCGGGGTTTTACAGGACCTCGGATTTCTGGAGCTCAACCGGGGAGGGAGCCCTGGGGCTCAAGCTTCGCGGTATACGCGGTTAGACTTTTGGGTTCAAGGTTAAGACTTTATGGTCTCTGCTTGAACCTTAAGACTTTCGTGTTTAGGGTTTAAGGTCAAGAGATTATGGTTTAGGTGTTAAGACTTGAAGGTTTATGGCTGTTAATTGTAAACGCTAGCGCGCGCCCGCCTCGGCTGGCGGGGCTTCCCACTGTAGGAACATGTAATTATAGATATGCAGGTATTTAAGTTAGGTATATAGATACAGTC
>CAJNIZ010001903.1:44136-82578 GCA_905231905.1 Symbiodinium pilosum | reverse complement strand
GGGGGGGGGGGTGGCCAGCTGAGGCGTGTGTGCAAGGGGAGTAGAGGGGGTTTTTAAAGGGATCTGAACGCCCTGAGGCTGGATGCCTCGGCGAATTTAGGACCCTAAACCCTAAACCAGCTAAAGTTTGATTAGGGTTTGCAGGGTTAAGGGGCTACAGGCTAGGGTGGTCCGTTGGCTGAGGACCGGAGATCAAGGTGTCCAGGTGCTAGTAGGATCGCGCTGAACCTGTAGCAGGCCTAATGTCACAACACCTGGGTGGATTGATTCGACATGGCCCATTCTTGGTCTGTTCTTGGTGAACGCCCAGTGGATAGTTCGCAGACATGCCTAGATCAATCCCCAGTGAGGCTACGTTCAAAATGGACATGTTGAAGTGGTCCATTGGGTTCCAGGCCGGGTAGAGAAAAGGGAAGATTGGCAAAGCGGATGTGGCAGCAGATGCGGGCCGGCGCCAGCGTCAAAGTCAGCCACCAGATGCTGAAGCAAGTAAGGAGGGGGGGGGGGGACGGTGGCTACGAGGCCAACCGAAATACAAAAAGCGGTGATGAGCCAGCGTCACTGTCATCCGCGCACTGGAAACCCGAGTCTCCGATATGAAGCAGACGTGCGCTGAGACCCTTGAATAGCTTTTCATTATGTGATGACATGCAGACATCGGCAGCCAAGTCTGAACTCCCCCCACCCCCCGATAATGAACATTCCTTTCATTACAAAATCATATTGTATGGGTGGTATTAATTCTTAGTGGATTTCGGGGGATTGTCGCTCAGGAGATGTGATTTCTGATTCCCATGATTACTCTCACCCGCACGGACAAGTAACCGCAGAAAAGGACAGTTTTGCTCCTTCAAGGGGCTTCATGGAGTTTCATGTTCGTTTGTCGGAGGGTGTCACGTTTACTAATAAGTTTACAAATTTCAATCCTATTATGACAACAAAGATGATGCGAGACATCATTATATAACACCTCCACCAGAAACCAAACACCCGCAATGCCCTGACATCTGATATTCCCTACAGCAGCCCGCATGGTTTGCGGTGCATGTTTAGAGTTAGGGGGGGAGGGGTGTGTGGGCAACATTTTGGGAAAGCGGTTGCCCTCCCTCTGACTACTATGGAACTTCGTAAAGGCCTTTCTCAAGCTGCCACTGGTCTTTACGGGGCATTTTTTGTGGTTCCATGATGTTCCGCCTTAGGTTGGATTAGGGTGTGTAACCGCTAAGTCTAGTAAACCCTGAACTAGGTAGATTCCTACATATCCGTGGTTGTCCCATATACGCCCCCCTAGGGTCCCTATGAAACTATATGCCTTATGGAGTCCCCAGGAAACTCCTTTCCACCCTAAACCCTCAACCAACCCTGAACCCCCAACCCGATTTGGGGTGTGAGGGTGGGATTATGTTGGGGGGTATAGTATGGGGTTATATAGGGATAGTGGAAAAGAAACTGGAATCTACTATTTAGGGTTCAGGGTATGCCCTGTTTAGAGTCCCCATGAATCTCCTTTCCATCGTTGTCTTGCCAGTTTCGTCTGTTGCCGCTTGCAATCTCAGGTGGTCTTCAGCATCGTGACTGGAGCCTGGAGCAGCCAGAAACCCAGCCCTTGTCAACCACTTAGTGCTTAAGATTCAGGGGAGGATGTCTTGAGTTACTAAGTCCTCTCAGTAGGAGGGTTGTGGGGGCTTCTTTTAAGGGTTATCAGGGATAGCAGGTAGACCTACTTGGTCAACATCCAAGTATGTGTAGTAGAACTACTTATAGTACGCGCAATAACAAAGACAGTAGCAACCGCAGCGGCAAGAGAAATAATGCTGACCTGGCAGCAAGCACTAAGCCCCAGCCCGAGACCTTACTACTTCGACCCGAAGCTTCAAACCCTAAACATTAAAGCTACAGGGTCTAGGGTTTACAGTGAGGGTTTGGGGCTCAGGGATTACGAAGTCCGTTGAGAGTCTTTGGACTTTTTGCAGTGTCAGCTGGGCTTTGAGAAGGGGGTCACGTCTTCTCTGCATGCTCATTCTCATTCGCTTGTTTTTCGCTGATGGCCGAGAATGTGGGAGAATATTAATGGGTTCTAAAGATGTTCCAAACATGAGGTGGAGCTTTCGCAAATCTCAATCCTGAGCAACAGCTGAAACCGCTTTCTTCAGAGGGTGCCAGGGAATCTCCAAGACCTACCTGATACAGAAGTTCCTGTTTGGATTGATGTTATAGATTTCAGGGCCAAGGGCCAGACCCTAAACCGTTTCGGCGTTGCGTGTAGCACTTGGGTCGGGATCTGCTGACAAATGCTGCATGGAATCAGGGTTTCTTGGCCCTGGGCTCAGGACTGGAAGACTGAGGGCTTTCTGTTCCAGCGCTGTAGAGTTTTTGGCATTTAGGGTTTTAGGCTGTAGTATTTTTGCGTTCCAGGGTTGTACGCTTTGGGATTCCCGTTGCGCTTGTAAGGATAATGCTTTCAAACGTGGCTAGAACCCTAAGCGCTGAATCCAATGCCCTCTGCCCTTACAGCAAATCGCAGCCCTAATAAACATCAAGCCCTGAACCCCAAGCCCCATGCTATTGACCCACGAGAACACTAAGCCCGAAAAGCCCAAACCTAGTGTACCCTCAGCCCCAAAGCCTGAGCCCAACAGCTGTATAACCCCTTGAAGGGCCCCTAAACCCTAAATCCTTATAACCCTACACCTCAAATCCTTATAACCCTAAACCCTATAAGTCCTAAACCCTCTAGGCTGCGACAAGCCATGCGGGGGTGGGCAGCAGATCCGCGACAGGGTCTGCTTGGGCTCCGATGGCCTCAAGTATCCTTCGCCCTTTGGATGCCGTTCAGGTGTCAGGGTTCAGGGTTTAGGGTTCAGGGTTCAGGGATAAGGGTTTGGGGTTCAGGGTTTAGGGTTCAGGGTTTAGGGTTCATTCGCGTAACGGGTCTTAGTAACTATAGTATCCTTCGCACTGCGGATGCGAAAAATCGGTTCAGGCTTTATGAATTAAGGAGTTTTGAAACCTGAATTGCTAAGTTTATTCTTCTTAATGCTTACACAAATGTGTGGAATCTACCCCCCCAAAGCCCCGTATGCCCCTACAGTCAGGGTGTCGAAAACTTCGATTCTTTAGAGTTTTTGGTTTTGGTTTTGGGTTACAAGTTTCAGTCTCGAGGTTAGCACTTCACAGCCTTTCTGTACAACAGTCTTGAGGCCTAGGCTTGTCCTTTCGGCTTTACTAGCATTCTTGCAGATAGTTTTTGATTCTAGACAGGCTTTCAAGAGAAGCAGCGCAACCCTCATCTACAGTTCGGCTGCAGCAGACCAGTCTCTAGCGCTAGAGAATCCAGTTTGCATGCCGGCTCTATTAGCTATTGTCTAAAGTCCTGGTATCCCCCTGAATATCCCCTATAGTAATTCCCTATATAATCCCTTATCTAGCCCCTTTTAAGGAGTTTAGACATTAACCCTAAACCTTATACAATCCCTTATGTACGCCCCTTTAAGGAGTTTAGACCCTAAACCCTAAGGAGTTTAGAACATGGCTCTTATGTTCTTCCAGCAGAGGTGGACCACACACCCTCATTCAAAAACCCACCTCATGAACCCCTAATCTGCAACTCCAAGCCTCCACCCCAAAATTCTAAACTGGTTTAGGGTTAAGGGGTATCGAGTAAGCCTTTTCCCCTTTTCGGGGCTCCTAAGTTCTTGATGAAAAGGAGCTATATTCGAAACGGGGACCCTTGTAGTCCTGGTGGGATCCAAGAACCCAAGGCCCACACCATCACCCGCAAACCCCGACATTGATCGCTTGAACCCAAAATCCTAAGCCATCTAAGCGCAAACCCGGACATCGAGACCCGGAACCCAAAAGCCTAAGCCATAGACCCAAGCCCTCACCCCAATTACCTACAGTTTTATGGGATGTAGCTGTGAATTAACGGGTCATGATCACTAAGCTGTGTGTAATTGGGGTTGCAGGAAACCCCAACCTAAGCCCTAAACCCGAAACCCTAAACCTTAAACCGTAAACCAACCCTGAACCCTGCGTCGCTGTTGTTGAGCTGAGGGCTCTTTGCCCAGGCACGGCCTGCAGGGCTTTTGGGCAGCGGCTTTCGGCTTGGGATTTTGGATTTAAGGCTTCGGGCTTAGGGTTTAAGATTTAGGGTTTGCGTTTGAGGCTTGTGAGCAAGTAGGGCTTGCAGATTTGGGGTGTGGGGGCCGAGGGCTTGAGGGGCAAAGGGTTTGCTTCGGGCTTGCGTGAGAGTATTTGGAGCGCTTTACGAGGACTTTTGAACTTGTGGGGTACCTCATACTCTTTTGGTATGCTGAGGCCGTGCAGGAATCTCATCATCGCCCTAAACCCTAAAGCACCCTTTCAACTCTAAAAGCCCTAAACACTAAACCCTAAACCATCCTGTAAACCCTAAAAAAAGTTTAGGGCTTAGGACCATCAACTCTACACCTTCAACCATAAGTACAGCCTTATGTCCAAGGCCCCACCCATGGAACAAGCATAAACCCTAATAAAGCCCCAAATCCTACACTCTTCGAATCCTGGATACCAAATTCTCAGCACGAAATTCCTAAACTGTGGAATCCTAGATCCTAAGCCTCGAAGCCCTAAATCCTATACCCGAAGTCCCGGACCCCCTTTGCAGGTCTCACCAGCTCGACAGACGTCCAGGCTTGCAACGCTCACGTTTGCAGCTTGCCTTTAGCAGCCCGGCACAGCAAAGCTTTCGGTCAGCCAAATTTCGAATTTGCTTAAAGTGAGGCCTGATCCCTAGGGGTCGGAGTACCAACTAGTAACTTGTACGGCTCTTCTGATTTGGGTGCTGTAGAAGCTTTGAGCAGGTATATGATTATTGGATGCTTGCACCCTCAGGGGAAGGTTCACGGCAAGCTAGGTGCCAAAAAATGAAGTTGATGTCAGATAATGCTCCGGCGAATAATAAGTGCCAGTATCCCTGACTCTTGGTTTTTTCTAATGTACTTTGCCAGATGGCAACGGGAAAGCAGGGCTGCATAGGTTGTAGCAGTTTCGTCATATACCTATCTATTTGGCAAGTGAACAGCAAGCTTGCATCACCCTACACCCCAAACCATCCCGAACCCAAGACCCCTAAATCCCAAAACTATTAACCCTTGAACTCCTAGATCCTAGACTCCATGCCCCTGAATCCTAAATCCCTGAACCCCTAAACCCTTAAATCTGTAAACCCCAAAGCCTCTAAACTCATCCACAGATCCCTACAGCCCTAAGCCCCTAAACCGCTAAATCTCTAAGATAAACCTAAGCCCTGTAAACCCTACAACCCCCCAAATGCCCTATAAACCACTATAAACCTCGCAACCATGTCGAATGCTATGCCTAAGCCCCACTGCCACAGTTTTACTCCAAGGTTCCAGTGAACTACAGCTTCGGCCTGGATAAGGACCAACGGTTGGTTTTGTGTTATTACCTAGGGTTTAGGGTCTAGGGTTTAGGGTTTAGGGTCTAGGGTCTAGGGTTTAGGGTTTAGGGTCTAGGGTTTAGGGTCTAGGGTTTAGGGTCTAGGGTTTCGGGTTTCGGGCTGAGGGCTTGGGGTTTAGGATTACCTAGACCTCTACACCCTATAACCCTAAGGACTTGTGGAAACTAGCCTTTTCATCATAGGGCTAGTGGGCCTAGAGTATACCCTACTCCTTTTTAAGGGCACCTACCCTGATATATAGAGGATACTAGACATAAAGTTAGGACAAACATGTCACAACATAAAGAAACGATGATCCCAGTTTCCGTTATTTTCCAGCTTCTTTTCCATTTGATCGTCCATGAATGGGAAAATATCCCCAAGCCCTATACAACCAACCATGTTTAACAATGGACAGCCCTGTAGTATATTATAAAATACCATAATGTATTACAAGAAACTATAGTATACCATGATATATTGTAATTTACCATAATATACTATAATATACTATAATATACTATAATATGCCTGTGACTGACCTTTGCTCTCAGCAGGACCTGCGTGCGAACTGGCTGGACATCACGGTCACAGCCACTCTCCCAACAAATGCTACGGCATTTCAGCTGCGCCACTTGCCTGCAGCTCCATTAGAGAAGCCTAGGATGGCAGTTTAGAAAAAATCCCAACATACCAGATTCTGTTTAGGGTTTAGGGTTTCGGATTTAGGGTTTAGGGCTTAGTGTTCTAGGGTTAAGGGTTTAGGACCCCAACGAAGGTATGCCTGAATTTGGGAACACCTAAACCCCACAAAACCACTACATAAAACCTCACTTCCATTTCGTGACCCACTTTCTTGTGAAGCTGACTCTTCATAACTAGGGTAAGATCCGCACATATGTACTATAGTCTAAACTCCTTAAATTAAAGTCGGTTAGATGGGGGTTTCTATAGGGGATTACTATAGGGTTTCTTAAGGGGGATACTAGGAGTTCAGACCCTGAACCTTAAATCCGAAACCCTAAACCTTAAACCCTATTATAGGGTAGGAGTTTAGACTATCCCCAAATGTCCGTATGATGAGCTGGATTTTTTGGTTTGTCTCCTGGCAGCAGTAGACTTATCTTGGCTGCTTTGAGGCTTTGCACCATGGGCTATATAAGGGGTTTAGGCTTTGGGGTATATACGGGTTTTATAGGGATAGTACCCCAATGATGAGACAGTCAGTTGGCAAAGCAAATAGAAAGGAAAAGGAAGCTGTGTTTCTGTTTTTTTTGGGATGCGTAAGAGAATGCTAGTTCCACGCTCAGCAACCGCATCCCTGGGGCAAGCCCTCCCTCCGGCAGGCTCTTGAGACCAGTGGGTGAGCGTGAGTTTACTGAACATGCATGTTTAGGGTCCCTAAACCCCTAAAGCCGGTAAACCCTAAACCCCTAAACCTTAAACCCCTAAGCCTTAAACCCCAAAGCCCCACGCCCTAAACCCCTAAAAACCTACGCCCCTAAACCCTAAGCCCCAAGATAGGCCGCCACGATTTGAGAAGCTTGTCTTAAGCAACCTACAACCATGGGAAAGATTGGAAGGCCCATGGGTTTAGGGTCTGCCTGGACCCCAAAAGTATGCAAACTAATGGCCTTTATGGCTATTATTATGGGTTTAGGTAGGGTACATACTTTTGGGGTTTAGGTAGGGTAAACCCTTCAAACGCTGAGACAAATAAAGGCACTAGCTCCTGGTTTGTACTCGGCTTAGAGGTGGATATAACCACGGTGATCTCCCTCATCAACTTACTCCCGAAGTCCGTCTGAAGCTAAACTGTCAGCCATACACCCTGAACCCAAACCAATTCACTAGTTCCCCTAACCCTCCAATTGCAGACCCAAAGCTCTTGACCCCAAACCCACAACCCTTAACCCTTAATTGCCCTTAATGCATAAACCCTCAACGCTGCTCCCTAATCCCTACCTAAACCCCCAAAACATGTAAAATAATAGCCCTAAACCCATAATGGCAGCCTTAACGGCCATTATTTTACATACTTTTGGGGTGTAGGTAAACCCAAAACCCCAAAACCCAAAACCCTAAACCCCAAACCCCAAAAACCCTATAAACCCTACAAACCCTATAAACCCTAAACCCTAAGCTCAGAGGCCTGGGAAGCTCCTCAGGGGCCATGCTGGACACCTACGTGGTGGAGGTCTTGCAGTCGGAGCACCTTGGCGTCAGCCTGGACCTTTCGGGGGTATAGGGTTTAGGGCTTTGGGGTTTTAGGGTTTTAGGGTTTTAGGGTTTCAGGGTTTTAGGGTTTAGGGTTGGGGTTTAGGGGTTAGGGTTTAGGGGTTAGGGGTTCAGGGTTCAGTGGCTATTGGGGTTCATGGGGGCTACTTGGGAATTTTGGGGTTAGGGACGTTGCGAGGATGTTCCATGTCAAGGCTTGTTTTCCTATGTTCAGCGTTTTGGGCTAAGTAGTGGATCCGCTGTATGAAGGAGAGTTCCAGGTGGGTACTGTAGACGCCTGAGGAATTAGCAGATTCACGCACAAATTTTGTTCGATTTTTTCAGCTATCAGGTGGATATTCTTAGCTGAGGCCTAGATCTACCCACCTGGATGTTTCTTGGACTGACTGAGTTGCTCACAACATGCCAACCCCCAAACCCTAAACAACAACACCTAAACCTAGCGGTGTAGGGACTGGGGTATGAGTCGCTGCTCGGTGCTTCAGGGGGAGTCGCGGAGCTGACATCAACAGATTCTTGACCAACCCATATCCAGGCGTAGTTTTGCACCCGTAGAGTTACATACACATGTGCACATAGATTTGGGATTCAGGGTTTGTATATATATATATATATGTATATTTATTTATATGTATACATACGTACCCACGCACACACCCTGCAATCAAATTGCACATACATGTGTTTAAGTGTATATACACATGTATGATCACCGCTCAAAAGCTTTCCTATTTGTGGGCCTAGATTCCTTGTATGATCCTGGTATAGGTAAGACGCCTCCACCTTCCCAATTCTCGCAACCGAACCTAGGGTTTAGGGTTTGGGGTATCCCTGTATTCCACACCCCTACTGCCCTACTTCCCAAAACCGTACACTCCCTCACTTCTCCACCTGGAACTCTGAACTGTCTTCTAGACTCACCTCCCCTAACCCCTTATCCCTACCTGTACTCCTTCGTTGACCAAAAACCTTACAGTAAGCCCCAAACCCCCGTCCCCCCTGACGCACAAATAAAATGCTGGAAGGTGCGTGGATACCGGATACTGCACAATCCAAGCAACGGTTCAGGCTTGACATCACCTTTGAAATCAGGAGGGTGGAGTTTCTAGGGGTTGGGGATATGGGGATCTAGGACTGTGCGGGTTATTAGGCTTTGGGTGGATTATAGCCAGTAGAAAGTCCACACGACGGGATTCGTATCATCGTGCTGCGGTAGTCTGTGCGCGTCCCCGGTTTGGAGCTCTACTGCAGTGAGGGGCCCGAGCTGACTGTGCATAACCACCCAGTGCTCTAAGTCTGAAAACAACGTCTTTTTTTTGTGCCTGAAAACCGTACAGAGTAGAAATGGAATTCAAAAAGAGAGTTTACTGCGATCGCTATCAGAGAGCAGAGCTACACATGATTTTGGGCGCCTTAGTCAGTTAGACAAACCCGGAACCTCAAGAATGTCTTAACGACTTCTCGCTTGGAGCTTAGGGTTTAGAGTCGGGGACGTAACCCTAAACCTGTAGATTACATTGAATGATAAGCCTGAGTTGGTCCCATGACAGTCCTGGTTTGGGGGTTTGGGGTGCAGAGTTGGGTTGGTTGCAGTAATGGATCGAAGGAGCGTTCCTGGGCCAATCAGAACCCAAATGAAAGGATCGTGAAAACCCCGAGCTCAAAACAAATGAATTCGGATCTCAGTCTAGTCCTATGATAGCTACGAGATCCTTTTTTTGGGGGGGGAGGGTTTACCAAACTCCTCTTACCAAACACAGCTTGCATTGAGCTTTTCCGTCACATGTAACATACCCGAACACTCTGATAATCAAATACTCCCTTTATAACATTATGATATTCGAAGATTTGGAAGATTTCTAGGGATTGTGTCTGATGTAAGGGCATTACTCTGCCAGGAATACTTGGTGAACTCCCACAAAGGCGCATGACAATAGGCTGTCGCAGTTCCCACCATAAAGCGCCACCTTCTAACCCAATTTTACAGAAGCATTTCTTGCGAAGTTTTCTGAACTTCGCCATGACTCAATAACCCTGACCCTAAAACCCTCAGCGCTAGACCTTGCAGAGCCGTCCGAAACACAAATCGTGCTCTTCGCGGAGACTCCTGCCAGTTCCAAACTCCTGCGCTAAACCCTACATATTCCTTATAGCACACGCTCCAAAGAGATTATTTTTCATCCACAATCCTCCTTTCCCAAGCCTCCATGCCTCGGCTTACAACTGCCATAGGCCCCCCCCCTCCCCGCCCCAAATATGTCCTCATCTAGGGTTTAGGTTTAGGGTTCAGGGTCCCCAAAACTGCTACAGGCTAATAAGCCTGCGTAAGCCAAAGCAATCCCAACAGTCCGTTGGCAGTTACCGGCTTACGTTGACCGCCTCATGCTCATGGGCAAGCGGCTGGATGCAGTTTAGGCAGATGAGAGCTTCAGATTTGGGGATTTAGGGTTTAGGGTCAGTACAGGGTACATGTTGGGTATGGGGTTTAGGGTTTAGGGTTTAGGGTCAGTACTGCCCCCCTCTCAGTAACAGTTGTATAATAATGATAAAATGGTTATATAGCCCTCAATAGGACCCTTAATATAGACTGTTACTGGGAGGGGGCAGTACCCAAGGTTTAGGGTCTAGGGCTTAGGGTTTTGGATTTTGGATTTGGGATTCTGGGCTTAGGGTTAAGGATTTAGTTTCTAGCATTAGGGCTTAGGGATGTTTGGGCTATGTCGGGCTTGTATTAAGGGTTTAGGGTTGGATTCCTTTTGAGGCGTTACAGGGGTAAATGCAGCTGCAGGGCTAGGTCCCCCTGAAGGGGTTATATGGGGTTATGTAGGGATATAGAGGTTTAGGCTTCGGTTTCTTTCAAGGGGCTATAGTGGTTATGCAGGGATATATGGGCGTTTAGGGTTAGATCGCTTCAAGGGACTTTATAGGGGTATACAGCTATTTACAGAGTTTAGGATGAGGTTAATTTACAGGGATACAGAATTTCAAAACTTGGGGCCTATAATGGAGAAACCAATGGAGAAGCACATGGACAATGAGACGGAATGTGGAGGGTTTTACAGGGATATGTGGGCTTTGGGTTTAAGGTTTGGGTTCATAATTTTTTTTGGGGGGGCGGGGTTTGCAGTAAGTCCTGAAAGCGTGGACCCCAGGACAGCTACGGGAGTCTCGAATGCGGGACCCTGAGTGACCCCGCGGAGATGTGTAGAATGGGGCTGAACAGAAGCAACACCCCCCCCCCAAGCCCTAAACCCATAAGGGCTTTTTTCGGTGAGGCCCCCGACTGAATTCATTCCTGCAAGTACAGTGCCTTTCGGTAAGCTGCGGGAGTAGAAAACAGCTGAACCATCTAAGTTGACCCCTAGAACCCCTCTAGCCCGCAACCTTTTCAGTTTTTTGTTTGTTCTGAAACGATGGAACCCTCACAAACCCTGAACGCCTTTACGGGGGTGCGAAGCCTTAGAGGCATGCTGCAGTTAGGGCTCTTGGTTGAGGATTCTAAGGAATAGGATTAAGGGTTGTGGATTTGGGGTTTTGGATTTAGGGTTTAGGATTTAGAGGGCATGCAATTGCTCCTCCTTAAATCACGATCCTTGGACTCAAAGTTGGGCAAGAAGGGGATACTTGCCTTCAACCTTGTCAGGACGCTTTGGGATAATGCCCATAGGGCGTCCTGGAAGTGGTTGGTTGAGAACAGGGAGGCCGCGCAATGCTCTCCTGCGGTAACCGAGCTCATGATCACCCTCCTGGGTTACTGTTAAGGAACTTAAATTAAGTTTCCATATCACCTGAAGATGGAGAACAGTCTAGGGTTTAGGGTTCAGCGTCCCCCAGAGACAAAAAGCTCATTGACTGGAAGCGGCACTGATACGCTAAGCTATTCTCCGCACAGTCCGCCTGACTCAACTGTGAACTCCGCAACTGACCATGTGTCCGGAGTCTGTGCCCCCCTCTCCTTCTAGTACCAGAAGACAGCGTAGCTGTCTACGGATCAAACTTTTCAAGCATGGTACAGTCCTTCTGTTTAGGGACGGTCGTTGCGTAGGCGCTTAGTCACTCCGCAGCCTCAAACTGCACGACCGTACCCTCCCACATCTAGACGCTTCTCAAAGGAACAGTGCTTCTGGCAAACGAGAACCCAAGGCTTTGCCTTCACTCAAAACCCTACTCCTGCATCCTCCCCAAACAACCTCAATCCCCCAAAACCCCAACCCCAACCCCCGGAACCTGAAAGCCCTATCTAAACCGCACAACCTGAAACCGCAAACCCCAACACCCTAAACCCACAGGGACCCTGATCCACCCGCAGCCTCGAAGCCCAGCCAAGGAACAGCGACGGTATCGGCCCAGCAGTCTCAGAGGTGGGACTGTCAATGACTTCGTTGTTATTCCTTGAGACCTTGGGGTAATGGAAAAGAAAATGGAAACTGCTATGATATAATAGGCTATATATTGGGTTTATATGGGGTAACTGAGAATAAAATGGAAACTACCATAATAAGGAAACCCATTGTTTACCATATGACATATTTGATGTTCTCATATCCTGGTAAGTTAATTTAAGTTCCTTAACAGCAACCCAGACGAAGGGGCTCTAGTAGGCACCCCAGACAGGGAATCCCAAGAATTTGGGGTTTAGATATTAGCGGTTTAGGGATTTAGGGCTTCGGGTTTGAGGGTGTATATATATATATATATAGGATAGGCCAATGGAGACCCCCAAACAGGAAACCCCAAGAATGTAGTAGGAACATGATAGTCATATACCTACCGGGTTCCTCATAATCGAGTTGTATTGCTACTATATTGCTTGGGTTCCCTGATTCGGGTCCATGTTGGCGTTTGTTTTATTGAGAGGCTTTACATGGAGGTGTACGGCTTGCGTTTGTGCATCTCACATGGCCCCTGAGAAGCTCCAGAAATACCAGCAAATGCACGTGCAGCCCCCAAAATGGCCCCTGCGATCTCCATGGCAAAGAAAGACCTGATAGTGTGTCCTTAATTTGTGTCCTGCTCTGCTGGAATCTGAGGCTCTTAAACGCTTTAAGCCGAGGCTTAGACCCTAAACTTCAAACCCAAAATTCTAGCAAAATCTCTCTAAGCTCAAGCTTTCGACCCTAGACCCTAAACCCAGCCCAAACCTTAAACCCTCAACTCCCATTCTTCGAGACAACTTTCAGGTGTTCACGGACCGGATTGGTGAAAGTGGAGGCTTTCAGCTGCCACCTGGGATGATATAGAGTTTAGGATTTAGGGACTAAAGTTGGAACCCCAAATATTGGAGTACTGCACTTTAATACTTTCTTGGTTCCTGGGTTCTTATTATAACAACGTATACCCTAAGAGTCTATACTTTTTTTCTGGGGTGTACTCCAAAGTAGGGGAACTAGCACTGGAGACCAAATTTGGAAGAATAGGAATGTTCCTACAAGGGTCCTTGTCTTCCTATTGTATTCCTAGTATTTTCTTGGGGCTCCCTGTTGTGGGATTGCAAAAGTTGGAACGAAAATGGAAACTAGTAATGAGCCTATAGATCATCTACATGTAATACAGTTTGAGTTTCCGTCACGAGTCCCGTAGTTCATGTAGACCTAAACACGCAGACCTTTTTATGGGACTAAGGTCGAGGGTTTTGCGGTTTTGGGCTTAGGGTTCAAGTTTGCGATGTAGATGCTCTGGGCTAGGTTTTGCCTAACCCAACCACAGCCAACCCGAAGAGGAGCAGTATTGGAGAGTCCAGCAGTTGGTAAGGAGCTTCCAGGTTCGTATGTACATAGTTACCATATGCTGTGCCATACAGACTCCATAATTCCTTTTAACCATTTAAACACATGGTGGGGGTGAGCCAGCTAGCAGCCATCTCTTCGTGGGAGGTGTACGGGCGACGCTTGGCTGGCAAGGTTTTTAGCTGATGGAAATTTTCCGAAGGCAGGAATCATGGTTGAACCTTCCTCCTGGAACTTTCTATCTACGTTTATTAGGATATACCTACTCATTCCGCGCAGAACAGTATGGTTTGCGCTCGTGGACAGGGGCCCTACTGCCAAGATAGCTGAGGCTCGACCATACACATCAGCTCATTCCTTACGGAATGCGGCTTCACTGTGATTTTGTGCAAGCGCTTATCCTAGATGGAGGAGATCTTGCACCAGTCTATATACCCCAAGCAAGAAAATGGCCATGTATCCCAAGTCAAGAATGTTTTCCTACCTCTGCAATATCTCCTACTTGTCCTATTGTAGCCCTTAACGGTATCACCCGCAGTGTAGCACTAGCGGAAACGTCGACATCCAATTTTCACAGATAGAGACGGTTCTCTCAAGAAGTTCCTCAAAAACCCTCAAGATATATGGAGATGATATAAGCAATCTGGGGTTCTAGGGTTGCTTCAGTACTCCCATAGTGCCTCCGGCAAACCCACCCTAAACCCCAAACCCTTAAACCCTAAACCCTAAATCCTGTCTGCGCTTGCCAAATCTGAGGTTCACAGTTCAAAGTGAGGCCGGTATGGTACCTTGGCCCCAATAGGCTTCAGGGTAGGGATTAGGGTTTATGGTTTAGGGCAGTTTAGGGTTTGGGGTTTATGGTGCGGCGTTTAGGGATGTTTAGGGATTAGGGTGTAGGCTTGAGGGATTCGGGCTTAGGGCTTAGGATTCAATTAGGGTTCAGGTGCAGGGCTTCGAGTCGAGGATTCAGGGTTTAGGATTTGGGAATAGTAGTTATATTCGGGGTGCGCGCAAATGCGTCTGCAACTGGCAATAGCCACCGTTGAGTCCCTGAACCCCAGAAGTTTATTTCCGTCGATTCTGGTCCTTTTGGTGTGTGATCTTCGGGTAAAAACAGGGAAGCTGAGCATGTAGGGATTAGCGTTTACGGCTTGAGAATTGGGGAGTACTTGGGGGTCGAAGGTGCTTGGTAAGCATACTTATCACCCCTAGAACCCCCTACAGCAACCTTAGTTAGCTTCATGATTTAGGGTTTAGGGTTTAGGGTTAACCGATGGGTCCAAGGACCCAAATAATAGGATTTCAGGGCCCCAATACTATAATAGGAATGGTATTTGGGGCCTAAAACCTTATTATTTGGGTCCTTGGACCCTTAGGGTTCATGATTTAACCAACGCCAATTTATATACAAAATCCTCCTGACCCTCCTAGGGATTCGGGATCAAGACTCGGGATCGACTGATCGGGGTCTGCAGTCTACGGTTCACGTTCGCAGTTTTTTGGAGGGTTGGTTGCACTTCAGATGCTGTTCATGGAGCAAATCCTCCACCACCCTGAGCACCTTAAGTCCTATGGATTGCAGCATGTTAGGAGCGCTTATTGGTGTGAGATTTCCTCTGTCCACAGTCGATTCACTGTACGCACCAGGCCCTCCCACAGTTTTGCATTGAGATAGGAAGACACTCAAGACACAGCCAGCTCATACGCGCCTGTACTGTTTGCGTATGCACGCATTACCCAAACTGCCAGTGGAACGCAAAATCTATACCGTAGCGCCTAGATCCCTCGTCCAGTAAGCCCCTACACCTATGACTCGGGCCTCGACCCTGAGCTGTAAATCTAAGCCCAGTACACCTAATGCACAAACCTTAAACTCGAACCCCATAACCCCCAAGCCGTGAACCCACATACATCAAACCCTCGTACCCAAAACATGTCCACCAGTCGCTGGAGAAAGAACGGCTCATGCCTAAACTCCAACCCTACCGATAGCACCATAAATCCTACACTCCACACATAAACTCTTAGGTTGAAACCATGGGCCCCTAGCATGGGCCCTTAACGCTAGGGTCCTCATGTACCTACTATAGACCTACTATACACCCTCTATGTACCCTTACGGGCCCCTAGAATCCCCCGACTTTAAAAGGCCTAAGGCGCCATATTAGTGGCCCATACTTCGAACCTTTGACAAGCCTGGGAATTTGCCAAAAGCGGCCTACCTCGAACACTCGGAATCTTCACATCCACTGCACATACATATGAGCTATAGTCTAGACTCCTTAAAGGGGGGTTTACCACAGACTCCCCAAAACCCTGTCATAAAGGCCGCTTGCTGCAGTCCCCCATTGTCCATACGCTCCTGTTCCAGCCAAGGAAGTCCTAGAAGTTTCTGGAATGTTTAGGGTTGAGTGTGTTAGGATCTAGGGGAAAGGGGCTACCAGGAACACGGGCTGAGTAGACTATCCGTACCAACCCAGGACACGACGTCAACCCCAAACCTTCACTCCCAAGCTTAAACAAACTGAAATGCACATGCCAACAAAGCCGACCCCACGCCTTCAGGGTTCTTGTTAAGACCCACACCTAACACCTGAACCCGATCCTAAACGTCCTAAACGCTGAACCCGGCTCCATAACCCAAAACGCTACATATCCCCACACATCCTTATGAATCCCAACACCACCCCCCATTTCCCTGTACATGGACCTAAGGGCTCCTTCAGTGTAGGGTGCATTGAATAAGGGTTCTAGGGGTCTGGAGGGGGATTTTGGGTGTTACATAGGGGTATTCAAGGGGTTGAATATCCATTGTACCCTAAACCCTAAGCCCTAAACCCTAAGCCTGTACATGGACCCCAAATCCATGAGGTTCATTTTCACCTCTCCGGCGTCGACTCCACCAGTGGCAGCTGGGCGCCCGCGGACCGACTCCCAGGCAACCCGGCTCCTGCATGAGGGTTTAGGGTTTAGGGTTTGGGGTTTAGGGGTTAGGGGTTTAGGGTTTAGGGTTTAGGGGCCGGGAGACATGTAGGGGAAAATAGCTGTATCTCAGGATATCTAGGGATATGTAGGTATGTCTAGGGATATACAGGGGTATATAGGACTTGAATATATGGGGGGGGGCATGTAGAGGAACATGGAGGTTTATAGGGGTAAGTTGGCTTCTGGGTTGAGTTGAACAAGTATGTTCCCCTTAAGTAGATAGAATATGGCTTCGGGTATATCATAATAAGATCCCCATATACCCCATACTTAAGGGGGACTATAAGCTATTGCAAGCATGTTCAGACTTCACCCCAAGCCTTAAATCGTCAACCCTAAACCCTGAGTCCTAACTGTAAACCCTAAAACCTTATAGTCCCCCTTAAGTAGATGGAATGTGGCTTTGAGTATATTATAATAAGCTCCCCGTATACCCCATATTCTATCTACTTAGGGGGGACTATAGCCCTAAACCCTAAACCATAACCCTAACCTGTAAACCCAAAACCTTGGTGTTGTAGAAGTTTAAGGAATCAGGGTTACACATTCTGAAGTACCCTATATCCAATAAAGTGCGCTAGCTTGGTGGTATCTCAGTCATGCGAGGCTTCCTGACAAAATGGGCTCGCCACCTCCACGCTGTTGTCCCCACTACAAGAAGCCCCAGGAAGTTCAGAATCCCATGTGTTTGGAAGCTTTCTGGGCATATGGGACCGCGCACAAATTAACTTCTGAAAGTGTGTAAGAAGGGATACGACAGGGTTACTTGAGACCTGAGACCCAACAAATTGAAGCCTGGCCCCTGAACCCAGAGCTGAAACCAGAAGGGTGTAGGGTTTAGGGGTTAGGGTGTTGGGTTCAGGGTTTTGGGTTTAGAGTTTAAGGTTTAGGGGTTAGATCCTGATGGGGATCTTTCTGTGATTGGAGAAGGTCCCTCGAATAAGGAACCACTTGCTTCGGAATAGTCTGGGTTGCTGTTAACGGGACTTAAGTTCAGTCACTATAATGAGGAAACTTTCCTATTTAAGATATACCCATATCATGGTAACTTCGTTTAAGTTCCTTAAAAAAAACAACCCATATTGCCTATTGCCTAAACCCTACACCCTGAAGAAACCTAAACCCTAAACCCCAGTATTGTGTTCCCGCAGGACATAAAGTAATTGCAATAGCTTACAGTCGAGGCCAACAAGCCGAACAATGGTACTGAGACGAGGGCTTAGGGTTCATTGTTTAGGGTTTAGGGGCTTCTGGGGTCTTGGGACTTTGGAGTTATTGATGGTCTTCCACCTTGCAAATGGTCGCAGAGCTCCTTCATGAAGAGTGTGGGAATCTTCCTGAGTCCGGAAGGTTCTGAATGCACGGAGACTCCGATTCCTTAAGACCCTAACCCGAATCCTTTTCTACTCTCCAGAGGAGGGGGAGGGAGAGAGAGAGAGAGAGAGCGCGTACCGAAGCCCTAAGGCCTGAGCCATAAGCTTTCTGCCCTAAATCCTAACTCTCCTAATGTCGCCCATGACATACCGTTATCTTAATTAAAGGGACCTTAATGGGATCCCCCGAACAGGGAACCTCAAACACATAGTTGGAATGTACTAGGAACACACCTGCCAAGGTCCTTATATATCCCTCTAAACCCGAAACCCTAGACCCCCATATTCCCATCATAAAATTCCTACCATATTTTTGGGTTGCCTGTTTGGGGTTGCAATTCTACTCTCTCTTTATATTCAAGTTACTGTAACAAGGAAACACTATAATTCACGATGTACCCATATTATGGCAACTTATGCCCTTAGCCCTTAAGTTCTTTGACCATAAATACCCTAGACCCTAAACCCTTAAGTTCTTTGACAGCAGCTCAGTATTTGGATCACCACCCTTGGAATTTTTGCTCAGGCATTAGGATGCACCTTCCTGACGCCAGGCTGCCGGGCCTGAAGGATCAGGGTTTAGCGCTTAGGGTTTAGGGCTTAGGGTTGAGGCTTTGGGGTTTGGGTTCAGGGCTTAGGGTTGAGAGATTAGGGTTCAAGGCTTGTGGTTTAGAGCTTGGGGCTTGGCGTGGAGAGATTAGGGTTTAGGGCTTAGGCTTTCGGGTTTAGGGCTTAGGGTATAGGGTGAGCCTAGGTTTTAAACTCCGGGACTCCTGAAATTAAGGGTCTCTTTTCTGCGTGCCCGTATAAGGAGATCGTATTTGGAGTCTTTATTTTGGTCCCGCTATCTGTGGACTGCATCGCATAAAGCCAACTTCTATCGACTTCGGGGGCATCACAAAAAAGTTCACAAAATCAATTGCGAAGGTTTGTCACCCAGACCCGTGATTAATGAACCCCCTCCCCTTAATGGGGATTATATTAGGGATCTTATAGTATGGCCCCTAAAAGGCGGGGTATATTAATCTCGGGTCTTTATTACAGCTCTTTGACCCCTCTCCTACTACTGGGCAGTTCGGGTCCAGTACAGATCCCATCACCCAGATCTCAATTACAGAGCCTTTAATTTCTGCGTTGCTGTTGAGAGGTTTTTCATTACTGTAATGAGGAAGCCTTGTTACTTACTATGTACCCCAAGATTGTATGATAACTGATTTAAGTTTCTTATCAGCAACCCAGAAGGGTACCCTTTGAAACCCTACATATAAGGTTGAGGGCTTTGGGTTCGAATTTCCAGGTCCCTTTCAAGGCGGCTTCTTTGGGAATCATGTTGTCAAGTTCTTGAAGCGTCCGTTTAGAAGTTACACTACATGTGAGCTTCAAACCCTAAACTCTCAACCATGAGGACCTAGAGTCTAGGGTTTGGGAGCTGCCCAACATTAGGGGCACCTTGTTCGCCAGCGTTTAGGATTTAGGGCTTAGGGTGGAGGATGCAAAGTATCTTGGGATCATGTCCGGACATAACAGGGAATCTGGGGCGGCCCTAAAACCTAACCTAGGACCACCGTGCTGGCAGTTATCTCCCAAAACCCCTGCATACACGCAGTTTCCGTTTCATTCTGCGTGTCTTCATTTGATTCTCCATAAGCCCTAAATCCTAATGTGCAAGCCTGATGTACCACAATAACTTCCTTGCAGGGACCCTAAGCACTAATCTGGGTTGCTGTTAAGGAACGTAAATTAAGTTACCACAATGGGTATATATAGTACATAATAGGGTTTCCCCAATATAGTAACTTAATTTAAGTTCCTTAACAGCAACCCAGGAATCCCTGAACCCGAAACCCGGAACCTTGAGAAGCTCGGAAACTTGGCCTTTTCCAAAGGCGCCTCATGCGGACGGCTGGAGCCAGATTTGGCGATCCACAGGCGTACTAGCAGGGTCTGAATCCTATTAAGGGGACTCAGGGTTTAGGGCTTAGGGTTTCGGGTTCAGAGTTTTGGGTTTAGGCTCTAGGTTCGCGGGGTCCCTTTCATCAGAAGCTCATACACGGTTTAGGAATTAGAGTGTAGGGTTTGGCATAATGGAGAATCAAATCAACAAATGGAACATGAAACGGAAGCTGGATTTACTCAGGGGCGTAGAGGGCAAATTGCCAATCTGGTCCTAGCTTCTGTGTATAATCATGGTATACAGTGCCTCTAGCAGACCTCAGAATGATATTGGTAATTATTTAGGTCCCTACCGTTTTTTGTTTTCCCCTTTGGAGATAAGGATTGCCGGCAATTTGGATTATTGCCCTTTGAAAAACACATGAGCCTTATTAATTGTAGAGCGATTAGGATTTATATAGGGTTTAGGGGTAATTGGTTTAGGGTTTAGGGGTTAAGCGTTCAGGGCTTAGAATCAAGGGCAAGGTGTTTACCTTAGATGGCGGACAATGCGTGCGACGTCTTAGTCACAGGTAAACCTCGCTCAATCGAATGGAGCGTAAGGAAAGACAGCCTAACACCCCAACCCCACATGAGACCTGCATCATGCAGAGGCACCCCTTCGGCGCTTCCGCAGTTAGAGAAAATTCCCAGTCTCTGCCTGGGGTGTCCCTAAACCCTAATCCCCAAACAGAAAACCTCAAACCCTAAACCCTAAACCCTAGACCCTAAACCCTAAACCCTAAACCCTAAGCCCTAAGCCCTAAGCCATAAACCCTAAACCCTAAACCCTAAGCCAACCCTAAGTTGTACTTGCCATGGGATCTTTTCAAAGCAGCTCCCATATGGGCCCCCGTCATTCCTCTCATGATCCCCATGTAGCCTGGTTTAGAACAATGATGGTAATAGTAATAGTAGTAATAATAGTAATAGTAATAATGATAGTAATTATAATAATACTAATAGTAATAGTAATAATGATAGTAATTATAATAATAATACTAGTAATAATAAGAATTACTAGTAATAATAATCATAATAGGGTCCAGGGTTTAGGGCTTTGGGATCCCCATGCAGGTCTTAGGAGTTGCATGCTTCACAGAGATGGGGGTTTCCCAAAATTCGGGATACCATTTTAAGGGTCCCCTTAATAAGGATTGTAGTATTTTGGGGTCTATATTGGGGTCCCCCTATTTTGGGAAACTACCAGATGAATTATGTCTTCTGGCTTGTCTAGGCCGTTCTCCCGGTCAAGGACCTGGACATCCTATGGAGTTGTACTTCGACTACTTGTAATTACAGCTTTGGTCTTCTATTTTTGCTAGATGCCTTTCCCTAAACCCCTAAACCCTGAACCTTTTCACCTACCACAGTCACACAAGGCTGTAGACCCGGCTTTGCGCCAAAGAATCGTCGGCATGTGGCCTAACAAATAACTATGCGTCCTACGGCCATGACTACGCAGTACTTGGAGGGTCATGGGGACTTTGTGAGTTGGGCTTATTGTGTGTCTTATAGGGGTTAAGCTACTTACTAAGTCGCCATGACCCTCCAAGTAGGCAGCATACACCCCCCCAGCCCAATCACCACACCTAAGATTTTTTAGTAGGAACCCACGCCCTTCAGGAGCTTTCCAGGGCCTCCGACGTCCATTGGTCATTACTTATATGGGAAATATTGACGGTACTTGGAGGGTCATGTGGACTAAGTAAGTAGGTTAATAACTCCTATAAGGCATATGATAAGCCCAATTATACCCACTATTAACCTACTTAAATCCTACTTACTAAGTCGCCATGACCCTCCAACAAGTAGTTCCTAAACCCCAAACCCCAAACCCTAAAGCCTAAACCCTACCCTAAACCCTAAACCTCTCATTCCGGGAACCCCACATCCCCACCCTTGGTCCTTAAACTCCAAGCCCAAACCTTATATCCCTTGGCCCCCAAACCCCAAAAGGCCACATCCCTTGAAACCTGGAAAATCCCAAGCCACAAGTAACCATGCACATCTAAACCCTAAACCTCTAAACACCGAAATGTTGAACCCCAAACCCTGTGCTCTGTGCAGTCCAGCGACCATGGCATCCGGGCCGATAGAGATTGGGGTTTTGAGGGATTCGGGTTTAGGGCTTAGGTTTTAGGAGTTTAGGGTTTAGGGGCTAAGCTCCTTAAAGGGGGTTTGTGTAGGGGACTCTTTAGGGCTGAGGGTTTAGAGTCTAAACTCCTTAAAAGGGGTGATATTGGATACTAGGAGTTTAGATTATAGCTCATTTGCAGTTTTAGGGATCTGGGATTAGGGTTTAGGGCACAGGCTTAGGGTTTCGGGTAAGTATATCTATCTCAGGGTAGAAGTATGGGCCCCTAATATGGGCCTTTAGGCCTTTTTCGGTGTATTCTAGGGACCCTTAAGGGTACAGATAGGGTATATAGTAGGTATACAAGGATCCCAGGGTTAAGGCCCCATGGTTTTAACCTTAGAATCTAGCTTACTTCCTTGGTGGGAGATCCTCAAACTTGTTGGGTTTGTTCGATAATTATCACAGGACTGGTTATGGAAGACTCATGCCAGAGTCTGGTTCCAAGGTTTGTCGTTTGTGGCCTAAATGTTCGTATCCTTAGAGGTTTGGAGTTTAGGGTTTAAGGTTTAGGGGTTTGCATTTAAATCAAGGGCTGAAATCAAGGGCTAGGTTCATGGTGTAGGGGTCCAAGCCTAAGGGTACAAACCCTAAGGGTAAAAAGGGAGCTCCCTAACTTTGGGGCAACTGAACAAAGAGGAGTATTGTCACTCAAGGGGCCTGGTCGAGATGCTAAATGTATCCCCAGGTGGTTTCTTGGGGTACCTCTTGGGTTTAGGGTTTCCAGGGGTAGGGTTCGGGCCATTCCCCCTCAAAGCATTAAATCTCCTATTCCTGGTGACTGTCAAAAGGGGGAAGGACCTAAGATACCGTGTTATCAGGCCAGACCTCTGTTGTGGAAATGGCGCTTCAGAAAGCCGGGCTGATGCCAACCCCAGAAGGTGAAGGTAGGATGTGGCGGCTCAAGGGTTTTGGCTTTAGGGTTAAGGGTTTAGGGCTTAGGGATGTTAAGGGTTTCTTGCGCATGGATCCTTGGGGGGTTCTTTTTTGTTGTGCGGCCAAACCCCTCTAAGCTGTTGTTTGCACGCCTCTCCTCTCATGTCTGAAATGAGGCGAGTGGCTTTAGAACGGGCATGACGTAGCCCCAAATGGGAGACCCTAAGGTAGACCCCACAATTTTGGGAACCCAGGTATGTCCCAGGATAGGGCCTCGATAGCATGGATTGTCCTGACGGAAGGGACTTTAAGCCAAGCTTAGGAAATACTGGCTCAGGGTTTAAGGTGTGAAGGTTTGGGGAAACCCCAAATAAGTAGCCCTAAAGCCGAGGCCGGGTTGCTGGTAAGGAATTGAAGTCCAGCTCCCATATACAGCAAATAAAAGGAATGCCATATTACAGTGACTTAGTTCACGTTCCTTAACAGCGACCCAGTAAACCCTAAACCTCACACCGGAGCCCACACGCCCTGAGGTGTAGTCGTCATCGACACCGTGGCAGTTCCAGGCACCTGGATCAGGATCCAACTAGAGAAATCCTTTTGGGCTCTTGGCCCAAAAGCTGGGCAGTAAAATTTTGGGCGCTAGGGTAAGTTCACGGCCGTTCATGTTCTTATTCATCAGCGGCCCCCACTCTTGCTCTGCTTATGACGCCAGGTGGAGGTCCGATAAAACACAACCTTAAACCCTCAACCCTAAACCGTAAACCCTGAAGCCAAAAGCCTCCTTAAGCCAGATCCCTGAAGCTTGGGTTTCAGACTGGGGCACGGAGCTTCAGGTTTCGTAGTCAGGTTATAGTCGGTCTTTTTTAGGCAAAGAAAAAGCATTTGAAAGAAAGTGTAGAGGCGTCAAGGTTTAGAGTTCAGGGTTTACGGTTTAAGTTTAGGGTTTAGGGGTTTGGAGTGCAGCACGGCGATTTCTTACCTTGGACTGAGACGAATTACATGAAAAGTGGTATGCGGCGCCAGACTTTTGACAGGTTCTCTTTGTTTGCAGGTTCCAAAAATGTTTGAGGAGAAAAAGTACTTCCCTGAACCCCAACAGCATCTAGATGGCCTTTTGGCTGTTGGTTGTAGCTGCTGGGCCATTGTTTTACCTGCGTTTGAGGTAGTCCGTGTATGTATAATCCCCTATATAAACCCAGTGTCCATTTCATTTTCCATTTTCTTTTCCATTTGATTCTCCATTATACTAGGTACCCCTTATTTTGGGAAACCCCAGAGGGGAATCCCAGTCTTGGAAACAATTTGGCTTGTCATGTGAGCCTAGTTCTAAACTCCTTAAAGGGGGTTATATAGGGGATTAGAAAGGGAACTACTAGGCTACTATAGGGGTTCTCGAGGGGGATACTGAGAGTTTAGGACTATAGCTCATGTAGGTTATTCAGCGCGGCCTTTCGCCCCAGTTTCTAGTAAGCGATTTAGGGTTCAGGGTTCAGGGTGTAAGGCTCCACAAAGCCCCGGGGCTCTCTGAACAAGCCCAAAGCAAGAGAATGTAGAGTATAGGGTTCAGGGAAACCCTCAGTCAACCGAAAATCAGGGAGAGCATCATGGCTCTAACGTCACCGAACCATGCTGCAAGTATTTATGGGAGGCTACATGCCGTCCTAAACAGGTTTTGGCCCAAGCCACGTCCCACTTTTTGCGTTGTTACAAGGAGAATTCAAAGGAAGCTACTTGATGGCTTCCTGCCATCGTACCGACGCCGATCTTTCTGCAACCACGAGACCGGTAAACCTCATGTGTTGCCTCCAAACCCTAAGCCCTACACCTGAGCGTAGAGCTCAGGCTTTGGGGATTGGGTTTGCGGCTTAGGGTTTAGGACAGGATGTGGAAAAATTCTTCAGGGAACATTAAACTCCGAAAAGCATGGCTGCTGGTCCTCTGAGGCATTCCAGCAACAAGATGGATCTATGCAACCCGCCCGGTATTCCTCTCCATGGATCCTGCGCTATCCGGCTGAGAACGGAAATTGGCTTGGGGGTGGGGGTTTTACTGCTTCATGGTTAAGTAGGGAATGGAGGAATTGAATATAGAGACCGTAATGACTGGTTTAAACCCCTAAACCCGAAACCCAAAACTGGGCTGCATAGGAACTACTTTCGGGATCCATTCTTCTATCCCCGAAGAACCACCAGAAAGTTCAGGGCTCGGGAGAAGGGGCTAGGGTTTAGGGTGAGAACCTGCGCTGACGGTCCACCGGCTTTTTCCAGGCCAATGAGGCATTGTTACTTGGGAGAGAAGAGGACTTAGGAATCGAAAAGTGTGTGACGGCAGGTCTTCTGATGCTGCTGTTGCTGGTGATTATCTCCCTTGCCCTGGGCTGGAAGGGCTGTGCTGCATTGCTTGCCGTCACGGCCGCTGGCTTCTCCATTCACAAGGCAGACCTGCTCCTGAGGACGACATCAGACGTACCAACGCAGCTGATTTAGACCTTGAGATGGCGCTTCTGACCTGTGACTGAGCGATGCGGCGTATATTGGCACGATGCCCACGCACAGATTTCACTAACCGTGCTAGCTCCTTTTAAGGACTGCTGTACGAAAGCACCAGGACCTAGCAAAGAGTGAGGATAACTCAGTGTGCATCAGGCTAAGAGGCGTAAAAGGAATACTTGCCAGCCTCAACCCTAAATCCCTAAACCCCAAACCCTAAACCTTAAAACCCTATGTAACCCTATGTAATATGGTAGTTTCCATTTTATTTTCGATTATCCCTAAGCCCCAAACCCTAAACCCTGAACCCTTGCTTTCTTCTACCTCTGCGGCTCTGGACGTGAGGTTGCGGGAGTAGATACCCTCAACCCCAATTGCCGTACATCCCTGTGTGCTCGTTTAGAGTGCAGATACATTGGGGCTATATAGGGCTATATTGGGTTATATAGGGTTATATAGGGTTTTATTGGGGATATGTAGGGTTATAATAGGATTCAGGGTTTAGGGCCCTTGTATTATCCCGAAAAAAGCTTGAGGGGGGCTCCAGGGCTTAACATGTGCTGTAGTCCTAGTGGCGAGGGTCAAGCAGTAATCGCAGCGATCTGACCCCTGAACCCTAGGGCTACGGGTGGAGTGTTTAGGCAGGGCTTAAGGTTTAGGATTGATCCAAGAATGACAAGATTGGAGAATCAAAGTGAAAAGAGCATGGAAATAACATGGCAACTGGGATGGTAGAACCCTAAACCCTAACCCTCAAGCCCTTAACCCCAAAACCCAGACACCTTAAACCATAGAACCCTAAACCCTAAAACCCTAAAACCCTACACCTTCACGCATTGGAAGCCCTACACCTTCAAGCACTGGAAGCCCTCGGACTTCGAGGATTGGGATTCTGTAGGATTCTTCCATCAGCAGAAGACCTGCTGAATTAGCTAGTTTAGGTTTTTGGGTTTAGGGGCTTTACAAACCATCCTAATAGCTGGGTTGGCCTTAGGGATATTTGGATATTCTCCTGTGGTGGTTTCATAAGGACCCTATATATTAATGTTTTGCAAAGGGTTCCAGAGGCCAACCGAGATTATGGTAGCATCAGGAACTCCGGGGTGCTTGTGCAGAAGCCTGAAACGGCAACTAGGCAACACCCACGCGGTTTAAGCTTTAGGGTTCTACTTTATAGTGACAGTACGTAGGAAAGTACAACCGAAATAGCATTTCATCTTGTGCGTTGGGTCACAGCCCCCATGAGCCTTAGTAACCCCCCTGTAAAAACCCACTTACATTGAACCCTATTCCTAAGCCCTAAACCCTGAGCACTACACTCTAAGACCCCAACCCCTAATGACATAGTAGTTTCCACACCCTAACCCCTAAACCCCTAGTAACATAGTGGTTTCCACACACTAAACCCTAAACCCCAGATGATATTGTAGTTTGTCCCTTTCCTTTCACCATCCGAGCAAACCTGAACTCCGATTTGACAGCTGCCGCAGGTCCTACTGCTTTCTCGTTCTTAGCAGGGAAGAAGAATATGTAAAAAATATATAGATATATATATGTATATAGATATGTATATAGATAGGGTTCAGGCTGTAGGATGGTATAAGGTTTAGGATTTGGGCTTCATGGCTTAGGGTAGGGAATGTGGGAATATAATATAGAAGGATTCTATGGGGGCTATATTCCTTGAATCCCCACTAAGACTATTAGTAGGTCCATGTCAGGGGACTTATTGCTGGGTATAAAAAGGGGGCTTGGTAACCCCCAACCCCTACAACAAGGATCGTACGACGATTATATGGATGGTTGTCAAAAGTGTTTTCCCTTTTTGGATCCTTTTTATAATACGGCACCTAATTAATAGGGATACCTTAGGAGGACCCCCCACCCTGCAATAGCGGTATAATAAGAATAAGAGTATAAGAGGGCCCGAATATAATCCCTATTATCCCTTATAGTCACTATTACCGGGTGGGGGGTCCACCTAAGGGATACCAAAATGGGACCCTAATTTTTGGGAACTACCTATATGGCAGTTGGAGGGCTTTGGGTAACCCAAATCCACCTAAGAATGCCTGGAGCCCCAAGCTCTGAACCCTAAACCCTCAAACCTAAATCCTAAACCCTGAATCCTAAACCCTCAACCCTCAACCCTAAACCCTAAACCCCCAATGCCATGATCCTTAAGGCTCCTGAACCCCCTTGACATGATCCTTAAGGCTCATGACCTTCCTATCCGCCGGGCTCCTGAAGCCTGAGATTTTGCACTTCCGTGTGAACTTCCTTGACCTGTCTTGCACAACTACCTCTGCCGCTGGGCTGGTTTAGGGTTTAGGGTTTAGGGGCACAACTACCTCCGCTCCTGGGCTGGTGTAGGGTTTAGGGCTTAGGGTTTAGGGGCACAACTACCTCCGCCGCTGGGCCGGTTTAAGGGTATACTAGGGTGTTAAATGCAGGGTTTAAGGGCTACGGGGTTTAGAACGTAAAGCTTAGGGTTCAGGGTGTAGGGTTTGGGGCGCAACTAGGGTTTTACAAAACAGGACTTGAGCTCTTGCATGGCAACCCGCGTGCGCGCGCGCGCCCAAAAAGCCTCAACCACTCCAATTGCCCTAGGTCGCCATGTAGAAGCCGAAAGCTACACAGGGAGGGGGTTGAGGGACGGGGCTTATGAACCCCCCTACCCTGCGACCCCAAAACCCTAAACCGAAAGCATGCTGGGCACATCCTGCGCTTCACCCTGAAACTTCGTAAAGCTGGACTTCAGGATCTAGTTTAGTGAGAATCGAACGGAAGTGCAAATAGAGAGCAACATGGAGACGTCGAAAATATGAGAGTCATATATGGGCTTCAGGAACTTGACGTTAATATGCTGAGGATCAAATGGAAAGAACATGGAAATCAAATGGAAATCAGGTGTATGTATGTCTATACATATATATAATATGCGCGTGTCTCTATATGGCGTTTATGGCGATCACAGTTTAGGCTTTTGTTGGGGATCCTTTGTAGGCCTTGGGGTATGTGTTTCCTGAAGTCATTATGAAAAATCATTTTCTACAGGAGACAGCGACTTTCACACAAAGGGGGACACGTGCAACATAATTGGGCTTCGGCTTCCCGAACGAACATGGAACCCTGAAAAATCCTGAAGAGTGGTCCCTTGTAGACTGCTATTCTTTTTACCTTTTTACAGGGGGCTATAGGGGGTTTCATGTTTAGTGTGAGGATGGAGGGCTAAGTAAGCAAAACTTGGGTATCACAGCTTCCTAAGTTGACTTGGGATCAGGATCCTGCATCGCTACAGTCCCTCTTAAGTAGATAGAATATGGCTTTGGGTACATTATAATAAGATCCCCATATACCCCATATTCTATCTACTTAAGGGTGACTATAGCCTGAAACTCCAACCCCTGGACTTCGAGCCAGATCCTTGACGCTTCAACCCCTAAGCCTCAACTCCTACACCCCTAAACCCTGAACCTTAAGCCCTAAAAGCCTACACCCTAAAACCTTCAACCCTAAACTCCCTAAAACCCCTAAACCCTACACCCTAAAACTTCAAACCCCAAGCCCGACGTCGTATTTTGGTGAGGTCAACGGCATCCCGGAAGTCCCCACATCGCAGGCGGGGTAAGTCTACTATAGGCTTTAGCCCTGGGGGTTTGGGTTTTATGGTTTAGGCCTTGGGGTTTGGGGTTTAGGGTTTAGGCCTTGGCCTTTGGGGTTTAGGCTTGAGGCCTTGGGCTTAGGGTTTAGGGTTCAGGGCTTTCTTGCGCAAGGGTTCTTAGAAGCTGTGTAGGGAAAACCCAACTTACAACCTGGTAACAGCCCGCGGCCTGTTTAGAATTTTCAGTAGACATTTAGTACTAGCGGTTAGTGATGTACCTAACTGGCTGAGAAGATTTCTCAGACTGTTGACCTTAGGTAGCAGAAAACTTGCTACGCCTGCATATACGGATCATCTTCATCTTACTGGTGGTTAGTCGCCGTTGAGATTTAATCGCTACCTGAATCCCTACCCCTCTTCTGGGAAATTAGGGGTTCAGACGGTTTAGGGCTTAGGCCCCAAATCCTGAGCCATACATATATGTGCCCGCTGCACACTGGTCGAAAGGGGTTTCAAGATATACTCAAATTCCTAGACCTGTCAAGGACTACTTGCGAGATGACGTCCGCGAACGGCTTACAGCAATGTCCCCTGCCTGAAGCAGACGAGTTTCCTCTTGGAGTTTTGGAGTTTAGGTGCTAACTTGGGGTTGCGGGTTTGGGGTTCTAAATCCAGATTTTCCGAGCTCTAATCTGTACCTCCCCTGAACCATAGGTCCAGACCTCCCTAGACCAAAGATCCGAAACCTTAGATACTGCGACCACTTAGTAACAGTCGGATAATAAGAATACTGTGGGTATATAAAGCCCTATAAGTATTACCCCTATTGTAGACTGTTCCTCGGGGGTCACCATAGTAACCCTAACCCTAAAGCCTTAAGCCCGAAACTATAAAAACCTAAACCTTAAACTCTAAACCCTAAAACCCTAAAGCCTTAAGCCCTAAACCCTAAAACCCCAAACCTTAAACCCTAAAGACCCTCCAAGGTTTGACCAGATGCAGAGGGCACTGCGATCTGATGGCCTCGCTACGCGTGCGCGTATTCGAGGCGACGGGTTTTAGGTTTTCAGGGTTTAGGGCCTAGGGTTTAGGGGTTAAGGGCTTCAGGGTTTTTAGGGTTCTTAGGATCTAGGGTGTTTAGGGTTTAGGGTTTGAGGGCTCTAGGGTTTCAGGGTTTCAGGGTTTAGGGCGTCGTTTGCTGCTTGTGTTAGCAGGGAATGAACGAGTGCAAAGAACATGGACACCAGTATATCATTGGAGGTGTATTTGGGGACTACTGCAGGGTGTCGCGGGGACTGCGTAAGTAGGGTGGGTTCAGGGTATGGGGGACTTAATAAGGCTCAGTACACTTAAAGCCTAAGACAAGTCTTGCAACAACCCGGGCCAATGTCTAAGGTCTCGGGGAGGAATTTGTCGTTTTCAAGGGGTGACCTGGACAGAAGCAGCACGCGAGGATCCATGGGTAGGTAGACTCATGATTATGCGTACTTATACACAATATTAGGGTTGTATCAGGGATGATGGAAAAGAAAATGGAAACTACTATATTACCATAGGGGACATATTGGGGTCATATATCATTCTGAACTTCCAAGTATGCATTTATCCCAAAAATTGCCTGAACCTTAAAACCTGAACCCTAAACCGTACTCATTCCCAGTCCGTACTTCCCCTTGGACCCGAAGCGTTTGTCATTGCACCCTGCGTAGGCCCGAATCCAGAACCTATCACCTCAATCTGCAATCCGAAACAATGACCCCCAAATTACAAACGCAAAGCCCTACACTCCTCCAAACTGGCAGAGAACCTCAAACTGGTGCAGGGTGCACACGCAAACCCTGAACTTGAAATCATCGAACTTCTCAACCCTGAGGCCAGGAGGCTTTATGGTCGTGTCCCAAACTTGAGGGAGTCCAATATATAGATCCCAACATACTATGATCCTTACAAAGCCCTAAACCCTGAACTCTGAACACTATACTCCTTATCATAGGACCGACCCCAGACTATACCTGAGCCCGGTCTAGACCCCAACACATTATAATCCTTATAAACCCTACACCGTAAACCTTAAACCCAAAATTCTATACTCCTCATCCTGATTATAGGACCTAGACCCCAACATATTGTAATCCTTACAAAGCCTTGAATCCTAAACCCAAAATTCTACCTAGACCTCCCAAGTACCCTCTATAGACCCTAAGTATCCCCAAATAGAAGCTACATAGACCCCATTTTAAGATACTTGGGGGGGGTCTATACTCCTAAACCCTAAACCCTCAAGCCCATGTAAACTTACCATTACTTAGGGTACTCACATTTCCTTAATTTTAAAGTTTTCAAAACCAAAATGACCCCCCCAAACCCTAAGTAATGGTGATAAACCCTAAACCCTAAACCACTACAGACTCGAGGTGAGCTGGTCCTGCTGGATCCGGACCATCGCGTGAAGCCTTATTCCAACAAGTATTGGGAGTCCACTGGAATGCACTCAAGGACCCAAATAATAGGGCTTTAGGGTTTAGGGTTTAGCGTTCCAAGGACCCAAATAATAGGGCTCTAGGGCCCAAATACCACAAATAGTATAGTACTTGGGCCCTGAAACCCTATTATTTGAGTCACTGAAGTTTAAGGTTTTGGGTCTACGGTCAGGTTCAGCGTTTGGGATCTCCACAGCGGTTCAGGGTGAAGGGCTTAGGGTTTCGGGGACGAAGGCCTGGGCTTTACGGTTTGGGTTGATTTAGGGCGTAGGGAGTTGGAGGCGTTTGGGCTTTAGGGTTTACGGCTTAGGGTTTAGGGTTTTTGGTTCAGGGTTCGGGGCTTAGGGTTTAGAGATTGCACGCTATCAAGCCCCGAACCAAGATTTCAGGATCAAGTAGCTGGTTGGCGTTCCCACAGAAGACAACCCCTGAACCCTAACCCCTCAACATAGGGAGCCCGAAGCGTGGCCCTGGAATGACTACTCTTACTTCAAGAATCTTGGCTTCTTTAGCCCTCCCCCTCCCACCAGACCCCCTCAGCCCCCCCTTCTCAGTAAGCTTCAAAGCTTAGCAAGTGCTTAGCAAGCGAAGGAATCTCACCAACCCCTCACTAAATCGCAAGAGCTTGCTCTAAGCTTCGAAGCTCGCTGCGAAGGGGGGGGGGTGTGTTCAAGAAGCCATGAAACAAGGCTGTAGCAGGCTCCTTTGCATGTTTTGATCTTTTTAAGCCAGGATGTAGACCATGAGCCTTGAGCCCATGCCATTCGCTGCGTGGCATATTTGTTTGTGCGAGTTGAGGGCCGTGGCTGAGAAGTCGAGGCAGAACTTGCCAGTACTGCGCAGCAGTGAAGATCAACACGCAACGAAGCTGATCGCGCGAGCGGCATTGCGCAGGCCGAATTGGCCAGGAAGCCCCCCACTGAAGCTAAGCTCCAGGGCGTGCCGTGCTGCTCTTTTCAATTAGCCCCATATCCCTACATATGCCACATACTCCTATATATCTCTATGTTGGATACCGCCCCACTCAATAACAGGTGGAGAACGGATAGAGCTTGAATAGAAACAGCCCTTTTTATTACCCCCATTGTAGACTGTTACTGGGTTGCTGTTAAGGAAGTTAAGTTAAGCTGCTATAATAATTAAGGAAACCCTACCAAATACTATATACCCACATGGTAATTTGCTTAAACACTACACCTTATAAACCCTAAACAACCCTAAACCCTATATACCATAAACCCTAAACCCTATATACCCACGTTAATGAATTTCCTTTCCAGCAGCCCAGGATTAGGCCATGTAGCCCTGGCCCGACCACGATCCAAGCCACGGTGGTGTTAAACTAAAGGGACGCAAAAGTTTCAGGTCCTAGGGTTTAGGGTTTAGGGTGTGGGGTGGGGTTTAGGGCTTTACAAAGTTTATAAGGTATAGGGTTTAGGGTGTGGGGTGGGCAGCGTGTACAAAATTAGGAGTGACATAGGAAGCTTGATGCTACGTGCATCCGCAAAGGATCCCAGGCCCTACACCCTGACCCCACAATCCCCATATAACTTGATCCTAATATCTGGACCTTAAACCCTAAACTGTGCACCGTACCCAGGTTTTACGATGGCGCAGATGATGAGGAGGTGTTGATGCGACTGCGGAAAACTTCTGCTCTGGGCCAGTTGCAGGCGCCATATTTGTTGAGGAGGGTAGGGTAGAATGTATAGTAGAGGGTTTAGAGCAGGATGTATAATAAAAGGGTCCAGGTTTTAGGGTAGGAGTGTAGAGTTTGGGGGTTCAAGTCCCTAAACCCTAAACTCCTACACCTTAAGCCCTAAATCCTAGAGTCTAGGAGCTAGGGTTCAAAGGTTAGGATTTAGGCTGCGGGATGCCAGCATTCCAAGGCATCTTCGGGATGTGCTTATAGTCGAGAGCTTACTTGGAGGGTAATGGAGATTTGGTGAGTAGGTTTATAATAAGGATAATTGGGGTTATTATATGGCTTATAGCGGTTATTAACCTACTTACTAAGTCTCCATGACCCTCCAGGTAGATACGGGGAGGGGGGTCACAGGTTAGGGAGTTGATCGAAGGATTCTGTGGAAGCGTTGCATAGCCCTTTCTGGGTTGCTGCTAAGGAACTCAAATTAAGTTACTATCTAAACCCTAAACCCTATTATTTACTATATATACATATTATGGTAACTTAGTTTAAGTTCCTTAACAGCAACCCAGCTTTTGCATGTCCTACTCTCCGCATTTAGCCCTGCTTGGAGGCACAGAGTACTTATAACCTACTTGGGAGTTTCCATCTATATGGGCCAACACAACACTACAATCCTTATTAGGGGGAACTCCCAAAAAATCTATTTTAGGGAAACCCCGACTTACAATTGTATTCATAGCCAATTATAAGCCTCAAAATAGTCTTCTAGCTGGGTTGTACTTAAAAAACATCCCCACCATACTTGGGTCATGCTCGCCCTGAACCCCCAGGTAGGGACCTGACGGAATATCTAAGGCTTCAGATTTAACAGCCTATGGGATGGACGCCAGTGGTAATTGTTTAGGGGTTTAGGGTTTAGGGGGTTTAGGGGTTTAGGAGTTTAGGGTTTTTAGGGGGTAACAGTAGTGTTAAAAATAGGGCAGAGGATTCATAGGAGGGTTTTTTTGGCTCAGAACTCAGAGCTTCGGGACTTGGGGATCTACAGCCCCACCAACACCCCAGGACCCCCCAACCTTGCAGCCAAGGCCCTGAACCAAAGGTCCCAAACTTTAGCTGAGTGCGGGCAATGTGTCATCCAAGGGTTTAGGGTTTAGGAGGTGTTCAGTTCGGCATTTACTGCATGGGTACCCTTACACAAGCCTTGATTATACCCTGGAATTTCAAAGTAAGGCATGTCCTATATGAGGTGGCCGAAATCCTAAACACTTAGCCCTAAAATCCTTGACCCTTAAACCCTATAACCTTACAACACTGACTAACCCCTAAAACCCTAAAACCAAACACCCTAAACCCCCTTACCCCCCCCCCTCCCCCCCTTCACCCCCCTTATGGAGGATTCAGCCGTCGGTCTGTCCCTGGCTTGTGGAGTGCTGCTGAGTCTGCTGGCCACGTACCGCGGATGTCCTTGGGAAAGTGGGTTTAGGGTTGTCAGGGTTTTTAGGGTTTTGTAGGGTTTAAGATTTTTACGGTTATAGGGCTTTCAGGGTTTAGTGGGGGTAGGGGCTTTAGGGTTTTCAGTGGTTTTAGGATTTATGGTTTTTCGGGGCTTCAGGGGTTTTAGGGTTTGCGGGTTTTTTGAGCTTTAGGATGTTTAGGGTGTAAGGGTTTTAGGATTTTTGGGTATAGGGCTGTAGGGTTTAGGGTTCTAGGTCGAGGCTTGGGGTTGCGTATCTAAAGTCCAGGGCCTAGGGACTGCATTTTTAGGGCTTGTTCTTGGATTTCTCAACGTTCATTCCCCATGAGCTCAAGTGTACTGGTGTATATGACTAAAAGAATTTAGAGCGTGGGGCAGCATGAAATATTCGGAAGGGTTACGCAGAGTTTCCCTTGTTCAAGCTTTGAGTTCACGGTTACGTTGGATACTGCCCCCACTCAGTAACAGTTGGATAATGAGTATAAGATGGTTATATCTAGCCCTTAATAGGACCCCTAATATAGCCCTAAACCCTAAACCCTAAACCCTCAATAGGACCCTTAATATAGACTGTTACTGGGTGGGAGCAGTACCCAAGGGTTACGCGAAAAGGATCTATCTTTTAGAGCCCTGCTGCGGCGATAAGGCCCCAAAAACATCTCGAAGTAAGCGGCCCGAAGCCCCAAAACAGGTCTAAGTTCGGGTCGCATGCGGTATTGCCCGTATATTGGGGTTCTGCTGTGTATGGCAACCCTCGCATATGGCTCTACATTTTTTTGAGGCCCTCAGTGGTGAAATGTTTCCTCCGTCCACTATGGGTCCTCCAGCGTTCCCCTCACTCCTTGTGCTTGCAGTCCAAGGTTCCTTCTGTTTCTCCGGATGTCGTAGGCTGCCCTAAGAAATCCCAGCTGTTAGGGATACCATGGTCCCCAACATAGGGCGAGATTAGGTTTGCCCTTCTGTTTTAGTGTTTGACAAGGATACAGTGGTCTTAAAACTGGGTTTGACCCCAAGAACATTCCCGAACTGTGGTCCTGATATGACCCCCCCTATGAGGATTACTATGATGGTCAAAAGTTCAGGATTTCTCCCCAGAGCCCATTCCCTTTCCCAACAAGATCACCACTGGATGTGCTTCCCTCTGTACGTCACAGAGCAGCTATGGATCTCGCAGATGCTAAAGCTCGACAACTGCAATTTACCTTGCATCGCTGCAACGTAGGAGCTTAAAAGTTCCCAATGTCATGTTCATAGTCTCCTTGCATATCTGTGGTATAGGTATTTCAAACAGACGTCAAGCCGCATACCGGTGACTATTCAGGCGTCTTCCTTAAGGGTGGCGAGGCCCTGGGAGTTGATTCTAGCCTCTCAATGGTAAATGCTGCCAGGGCATGCACCCTAAACCCTAGACCCTAAGCCCTTAAACCCTAAACCCTTAAACTCCAAGCCATAAAGCCAAGCCCCTTGTTTGGCTGGAGACTGTGAGGACTCATGTGCAGGCATCCATTGCTCGTGCTTGCGGCTGGGTTTAGGGTTTAGGGGTTTACGGTTAGGGGTTGAGTGGTTTGGGGTTTAGGGTATTAGGATTTAGGAGTTTAGGAGAAGTCCCAATTAACAATAGGATCTTGGTAGCTGCTATGCACGCAATAGTAAGAATCTCATATAAGTGTCATATGAGCTGTAGTGTAAACTCCTTAAAGGGGGGGTTATATGGGGGGTTATATAGGGTACTTTTGTTCTAGGGGTTACTCGGGGAATACTAGGAGTTTAGACATGTTATATAGCTCATATGATGGTCATGGGCTCCAGTTTCTGGAGGTTGGCTGGGTACTCAGAATACCCTTACCTCATTACCTTCTATAATCCCTACAAGCTCATACATCCGCCCAGTTTCCGTGTAGTTTTCCATTTGATTCTCCATGATGGGAAAACCGAAACCTCCTAAACCCTAAGCCAGCCATAGACTGCAGATCCCAAAACCCAAACTTTCAGCCCTAAACTGCAGATCCCAAAACCCTTAACCCTGAACCCCAAACCCTAAGCCCGAAACATAAGTAACCCCCGAAAGCCTCAATCAGATTCGAGGTACATCCTTTTCAAGTTGGCGCGGCGCGCCCTCAAGGTACGGATTCTGGTTAAGGGTTTAGGGTTTGGGGTTTGGGATCGGGGGTTTAGGGTTTGGGATTTAGGGTTTGGGGGCTTGGATGTAGGGTTTAGGGTATGAGGATTGGGTTTGGGGTTCAGGGTTTTGGATTAGGGCTTAGGGCTGCCAAAGCCCTACCCGAACCTCCGAAATGCCCAGAATAGAAGCCCTTAAGCCCAAAACAAGACTTATGCGATCCTAAACCCCGATAATCCCCAGAATAAATGACCTTACCCCCGAAAATGATGGATATACGGACTACTACTTCATTAGTTGTATTTGGGAGGTCTGGGTACATACAGGGTTTAGGGTCATCGTGCTTAGGGTTTCTATGGCTTAGGGCTTATAGGGGTTCAGGATTCTAGGGTTTTGGGTTTCGGATTTAGGGTCAGGGTTTAAAGGACTCAGGGTTTATAGCGCTTGCAGGGCTTTGGGATCATAAACCTTGAGGGTTTGTACTTTCGCTGGGATTGTTCCGGGACAACCTAGGATAGGGTATGGGTCGTTGGGCCCATTTGTTTAGAGAAAATGCCTTTTTGCCTTTAAGGAAATTGAATGAAGTTGGCATTGCAAGGAAGCCATTTCACCATGTATTCCTGTTCTGGTTTATTTCCCTATAAACCATAAACCCTGAAGCCTGAACACTTAACCGTACGCCTCGCACCCCGATAACCGGCAACATCAGTCGTTTTGTCCTCTCTGAGGGGGCATATGCCTCGGTTGCAGGGCATTTTGTAGCCCTCTAAGCCCCAAATGCTAAATCCTAAGCCCCAAATCCCCAAACCCTAAACCGTGAGAGACTCGAAGCCCACGAAGACCAAGAATCCTACAGCCGAATCCGTGGTTTAGGGTCTAGGGTTTTGGGCACTTTTAGACTCATCCAATTCCAGGTCTTGCTGATGGAGAAGAGAGCGAAGAAGGCGATGTTGCGCAAGAAGTTGGGCGAGGTGAAGGCACACCTACCCTAAACCCCAAACGCTGAACCCTAAACCCCAAACCCTGAACCCTAAACCCCCTAAACCCTGAACCCTAAACCCTAAACTGGCAACCCACACTATGGTCATCTTGCGGACGAGTATTGCTGAGCAGAAGAACGGATTATGCAGGGAGATTACTGGGTAGGCCCCTGGGATATTTAACATTTTCCCTAATTGCTTTAATAGGGGACCCCATATATTAGTATGTTTTTCAAAATGTTTTAGGGGCCAACCCAGATTACCTCCAGAAGAGAGAAGCAAATAACAAATGAAAGGGAAAATGGATGTTACAGGAGCAGATGCCCAGATCAAGGTCTTCCATTCCTTGTATAACTGTATACCTATGCTGTAGGGTACCCCAGATAGACCTCAACATGATATAGGTGATTACTTCGGCCCCTGCATTTGGTAGGCAAGCCCCAAGTCATGCGGTTTATTGTGTTGGGGCGTAGCGGGCGTGTGGATTTGAGCTGCGTAGCCGTACATGTGATAGGAAAAAAAGCGTAGTGGGCGTTTTAGGCTTCAGGGTTTAGGAGGGTTCTAGTGTTCGGAGAGGATTTTTATGGGGTTTCGGGTAATAGGAAAATCCTGCATGACTATAGTGTACTAGAATACCGCATTCCCAAAGTGTAAGGTACTCAGAGTCACGCCGGACATGTAGTATTAGCCATACTCTGGATAGCAAACACTCAAGTCATTTGGTGTAGGGCTTGCGGAAAAAGCCTTAAACCCTAAACCATCGGATTTATTGGGCGAACGGTTAATTCAATTAATTGTAAACGCTAGCGCGCGCCCGCCTCGGCTGGCGGGGCTTCCCACTGTAGGAACATGTAATTATAGATATGCAAGTATTTAAGTTAAGTATATGGATACAGTCATATGCCTAATACATACACACTAAAACCCTAGAA
>CAJNIZ010001903.1:17129-37286 GCA_905231905.1 Symbiodinium pilosum | reverse complement strand
ATCCCTTGCAGCCCTAAGTCCTAAACCCTAAATCCTAAATCCTAAGCCCTAAACCCTAAACCCTAAACCCTAAACCCTAAATCCTAAACCCTAAACCCTAAACCCTAAACTCTAAATCCTAAATTCTAAACCCTAAGCCCTAAACGGTATGGTCGCCCAGCGGCATCGTGGAACTCTTTACAGCCAGGTTGACTGCAAGGAAAAGGCAGGACCTCCTCTCAGGAAAATGGTTCAGGGTGTAGGGTTCAGGGCACTTTGAAGATCACAGCGGCTTCGCGAGTTTTTTCTTTTTTTTTCGAAGGCTTATGGGGTCACAATAATACTTGCTAAGTCCCGCGGACTCCCTCCTTCTCAGTAGGCTGTGGGGTTTAGGCTCTGGAGTTTAGGGGTTAGCGTCAGCGTAACCAAATGCAATCCCCATCGTTGTTAACCTACTTCTTTAACCCCTGTGATCTTCCAAGTGTCTCTCTCTGCCAGGCTCGCCTAAAGCCTAAACCCCAAACCCGAAGCCCTAAACCTTAAGCCCTAAACCCTAAGCCTGGAACCCTAAGCCCTCAACCCTAAACCCTAACCCTAAACCCTAAGCCCCAAACCCTAAGCCCTAAACCCGTAACCCGTGTAGCTTAGCTTCAACCCTGACAGAAAACCTCGAGCATGGCGGACCGGGGCGTCGATTGCGGGCCGGTTCCAGCAGCCTCCATTTTAGTGGGCTTTAGGGTTTAGGGTTCAGTACTGCCCCCCCTCAGTAACAGTTGGATATTCATTATAATATGGATATATATAGCCCTTACCCCTAATATAGACTGTTACTGAGTGGGGGCAAGGTTTAAGGTTTAGGGTTTGGGGTTCAGGGCCTAGCCTCAGCCAAGGTTGAGGGCTTAGGGCTTAGCAGTGTGGTCAGTATAGTTATAGGGGCTATAGAGGTTCAAGGGTTTAGGGCTCAGGGGCTTCCCTGAATGGGAAGTCCCCGTTAAGTGGTCTCCCCAGAAAGGAGCCGCTCAGGAAAAAGGGACCCCGGACACTGCGCATTATGATAATGTCGGCTCCTCAATAAGTGCATGGGCGTATAGGGATTCTATAAAGATTATAAGAGGTATACAGGGTTTAGGGGCCCTGGGTGTTGTACAGGAAGATCTCGCAGTATGTATAGAGTTTATACTGGGATACGGTCGCTACCGACTATCCAGCATGACTTCAAGTACCTTAAAACTTAGGAGTTATAGTATACTAAGGTCATGCAGGATTTTTGCATCAACAATAGCCAGAGGCACATAGGGTTGAGGGAGAAGGGATGATATTTGGGCTTATGTATACCTATAAAGAATAGAAAAGCACATGAAAGAGAAGACGGACCATGAAATGGAAACTGAAAATACCTAGGGAGACGGACGAGCAGAAGGATTGTTGAGTAGGAGGAGAAATTAGGAGAATAGGGTTCGGGCTTGTCATACTATATGTCCATACGCATTGGAAGGAGATGATATAGGCAATGTTCGGGCTTCTACATTCCAGACTTCAGGGCCAAGGAGTCGGGACGTGGGCTCTGGGGTTCAGGGTTCAGGAATGGGGTTTCAGGCTTTAGGCTTCGGAGTATCATACAGGGGTCCATAAGTGTTGAGCATTTAAGCTTAAGGCTGAAGATCCTCCTGGTAGTCTGTAAAAAACATGTTCCACAACATTTAGGGGTTTAGGGTTTAGGGTTAAAACCTTACCCTAAACCCTAAACCGGTACGTACTGTCGTAATTTCAACCGACCCACCCCCCAAAGACCCACCTTGTCGTCGCCGGTGGGGGCCAACCTGCTGCAGAGCTTCTTCGCTTGAACCCTTCTTTAAGGGGGTTTAGGGTTTAGGGTTAGGGTTTAGGGCTTAAGGGTTTAGGGTTTAGGGTTTAGGTCTTAAGGGATGCTACGTAAGATGCCTAACATCACATCAGACATATTCCTTAATCAAGATGAATTGAATTGGGCTCCCTGTGAAAATGAACTCTTCTAGGCTGCTACAAGGATGCACACTGCACCGTCCCAAACTGACATGGAACCCCCAAAAGGACATCCTATCAGCAACGATCCTGTTAAAATGCGGGGGCTACATGGAGTTCCATGTTAGATTCTAGTTTTGATGGGATTAACTGCTGGGCAACTGTCAATGTTTTGCTTGGTGGGGCGACCTGTTCCTTCAGGCTTTGGGTCTTTTGGTAGGCCAACACAAATTAGAACCGGGTTGCTGAGGATACTCAAATGCACATGAGCTATAGTCTAAACTCTAAGTATCCCCCTTAATAACCCTCAAAGCAGTCCCCTATGTAGTCCCCTCAATAACCCCCCTTAAAGGGGTTTAGACTACAGGTCACATGATACAACAGAAGCCAGCAAGCCCGCCCTTTTGCTGGGTCGACTTGAAACGACGGTCCGCGGCTTTGTTGGCCGCCGCAACACGAAGGCCTACGCAAAGCTAGCCTGATTCCTGATGTTGGGTTTAGGGTTTGGGGTTGTTGTGGTAATACAGCGGTTATATATGGGTAATATGGGTGTAATATAGGGGTTATATGGAAATTTAGCTGATGTAGACCCCTGATAGCTCCCTGGCACTAAGCTCGGACCTTTGGCCCTGAACTTTTTGTGGGGCCTATATTCCTACAGTATTGCAGGGATCTAAAAGTTGACCCTAAACCGTAAACCCTCCAAGTGCTGTAGTGTACGGCCGGCTATGGGAAGAATCTAGGGGGTAACCTAGACCTGTAATTAGTAAACCCCCTCCCCTGAATAGGGATCATACTAGGGATCCTAGTATTAAGGCCCTGAAAAGGAGGGGGGTTAGCAATCACGGGTCTACATTAGCCTGATTCCTGACGTTGGGGCTATGTTCAACGTTTAGGATTTCGGGTTCCGGGCTTCCGGCTCACAGGAGTTAGGATGTCCCACGCTATAAGCCAGGAAGACCTGAAAATTGAGAACAAAGACCATGGACAAACTCATGCCACTACCTTACCACATCACACTTACCCCCTCCCCCTTAGCATGGCCAAAAAGCAGATACTCATGCAGGTCTTTGAAGCACATGTTGGTTGTTGGTGGAATAGTTTTCCACATTAGCCAGGCCGTTCGCTGTCACTGTTGTGATTGCTCCTCTCCTCGTAACGATGATCACTGCTGTGGGTGCTGAACTTATGCTTGACTATCATCAGGCGATTGCAGGCCATGCTTTGGAATCACGACGCAGGCCACAGCTCCTGGCCCTCTTCTAGCTTCGCAGCATCTGCTGTCTCCACAATCCTCAACTGCTCTGCCAAAGAATACTTCCTGCGCAAAAGCCCAAAGGACAGGGCCTGTTCGGCTGAAGGAAGGGATCGGAGTCTAAGAGCTTGGGATTCACCAGAACATGCGAGCATGCGCAGCCGTTGGCTCTTGAAAACCCTTCAAAGTTGCCAAGGCTCCCGTGCTGAGCCATCTTCTCCTGCCACATGGTTTGAATTTTCATGGACGGGGTTGGGATTGTCATCACAAAGCTCATGATATGCTAGCAGGCTCCTCCAGCTGCACTGAGGCCCACGAATGTCTAGTCTACTCAGATGGGGGCAGGATCTAGTTTAGGGTAACTTGCAGAGTTCTCTTTTTTGGGTGGGCATATGTTGGGCACCTTTATCTTAGCTATGTGGGGCTTACGGCCTTTGACATGAAAAGGTGCGAGATTTTGCACCACATGCCTAGCTGAGGTTCAGGTATATGGGGTTAAGGGTTTAGGGTTGGGTGATAAATGCAATGTCTTTGCAGAATCAGCGGCGCCTGCCCTTAACAGGATCCGCAACAGCTAGCCCCGTTATCTATCTATGTCGCTCTCTCCCTCTCCATCCTACCCTCGCGGCGAAATCCGACCTTGGATGCCACCAGAAGGGCTCATGGATGTGCTTGGTACGGGTGCCCTCTCGCGGGCTTTAGTTACAAGTGCTTAACCCATGACCTCAGTTACCGTTACTCACAGATTTCAAACACAGCTAAAAAAACGCTGACCTTCCTCTGAACCTTGAACCCTTAACCCCAAAGTTCGGAAGCCCTAGACCCTAATCTATTGGGGATAATGGAAAAGAAAATGGAAATTACTACATAGTATATGGGGATTATAGAATTATCCTAAACCCAAAACCCACAACCCTGAACCCTGCATCTATATATATTCGTTGGAAGTCCTCTATCAAACCCCGCTGAAAACCCCTACGTAGCCCTTCAGGGTAGCTTAGCAGCCTTCATGTTGTCGGCGTACTTCGCCCACTCGTCGAAGCTGACGCTGCCGCTACCCGGTCGCGTCGCTTGGGCGCGGATGCGATCGGATTCCCACTGCCTCAGGTGCACTACTGTTGATGCTAAAACCTTGCATGACCTTCTTACTGTAATATTTGTACCACAGTTCATAAGGTATAAGGTGCCGAGGGCCATGCAGGATTGTAAGTATTCACCGTATGGCCTTTGCGGTTGAGGGCTTGGGGTTCTTGGCTCAGGGCTTAGAGCTTCAGGTTTAGGTTCGGGGCTCAGGGTCCATGGCCTAGAGCTATACTCCCCCTTAAGTAGATAGAATATGGCTTTGGGTATTTTAAAATAAGATCCCCATATAGCCCATATTCTATCTACTTAAGGAGGACTATAGAGGTTCAGGAAATAGGGCTGAGGGCTTCAGAACACGTAGGATGGTCGGTACCGCCCTCGTGCTTGCCCAGATAAGGGGAACATTGACACTGATAATCCAGGCGTCCAAATTACGGCTCAGGTTTTGGGGCTTGGGATTTGGAGTTGGAGTTGGGGCTAGCAAAAGCTCTGGGAACAGTTTCCTGAATGAACAGGATTCTAGAGAACTTACATGTATCAACCTCAATGAGCCCGGAACCCTGAGCTCTAAAGCCTGATTAATCCCTGCACCTTTGACCGGCCATCCCAAACCCTAAACCCCAAACCCTGAAACACCAAACCATAAACCCCAAACCCGAAACCCTAAACCCCAAACCCCAAACCCTAAACCCCAAAAGCCTAAGTCCCCCTTAGGTAGATATAATATGGGGTATACTTATAATATTAATATACCCAAAACCATATTCTAGCTACTTAAAAGGGACTATAACCCTAAACCCCGAGGCCCCAGAAGCCCTGAAAGCATGCAACCTCAAACGTCTTTACCCCACGAGTGCTTAGCAGGGAAAAGGGGCATGTAGTGCCTATATAAACACTTTCCTTATCCCCTACTAAGGCTAAATTAAACCCTAAACCCTATAATCTATTCCCTTATTCCCTACTAAATAGACCCCCAAATACTATAGTCCTTATTATGGGAACCCCCAAGAAGGTACCCATAATTGTGGGAAACCCCCAGTTCCTTATTCCCTACTAAACCCCGTAGGTTTGCATCAGGGCTCAGCTGAATTAGCTCCTCTGGAGCCACCGGCCAGTTTCCCACTGGGCTAGCGCCCTTTGCTCTCTCCTGGGTACAAAGTGGGATCTGCTCCTCATCCCCCAAAAGACTGGATTGCTGTTAAGGAACTTGAATTAAGTTACCATAATGTGCAAGCATATATATATATAGTCAATTATAGGGTTCCCCCACTACGAAAACTTAACTCCTCCAGCTTGAGCTTGACTTATCATATATCTATCCTTTATTCCCTACTAACCCCAAAAGAGTTGAGCTTACGGCTCAGAGTTGGTGGTATGAGGATCTGTGTTGGAGCTGCGCATGCGGACCGGTTTAGGGTTCACGCTTGATCAGCCTATGTTGGTGATTTAGGGTTTAGGGGTTAGGGTTTAGGATTTAGGGTTTAGGGTGTAGGGTCTCCGCAATGAGGCCCATACGATTTCAAGACGGGCTGGTCGGACTGTTTGTTTTCAGGGGGTTGTTGCCGGGCAAACCGAATCAGTCAATAGAACTCCAGCAAGATTCCAGCTGGCTTTGTTAGAAAAAAGCCTAAACCCTAAACAGCCGAAACCCAGAACCCTAACTTGTTGACAGGACGCAAGACAACTCCACTTGAAACCTGGAAAGAAAACAACTTGAAACCTAGACTGTCCTGAACCAAAAACTCACAGAAGTTTCGGGGTTTAGGGCTGGTGGGCTGCGGGTCTCCCCCCAAGCAGGGTTTAGGGTTTAGGGCTACTTCGTAGGCTCTGAAATGTGAACAGCGCCCAAATCATTAGACTTAAACTATGGAATGGGTTACTCAAGACATGTGGCGGAAGCAATCGAGGCCCTAGAGACTAAGGGCCCGTAAGCAAGAGTCGGTAACTTCTAGCACCCTACGCGCCCTCAAGCCTGTCCAGGCATTTTGCTCCCCATCCCCATGAGAAAAACACATTGGCTGCAGTCATATAAGGGAAGCCATAGCCCCAAAAGTGAAATGGGTTTAGGGTTCAGGGCTAAGCTGGGTTGCTGTTAAGGAACTTAAATTAAGGTGCTATATTGGGGGAACCCTCTTATTCACTATTATATATATATGTATACCCATTATGGTAACTTGATTTACGTTCCTTAGCAGTAGCAAACCAGTAAAGCGGAGTAAGGATACCCAAACCCCCGAACACAAAACCCGAAACCTTTCATATCTCCATATATCCCCCCCTATACCCTATAGTCCCCCTTAAGTAGATAGAATATTAGGGTTATATTGGGATAATGGAACAGAAAATGGAAACTAGTATTTATGATTTAGGGTTTGGGGTTGAGTCCCCCTTAAGTAGATAGAATATGGGGTATATAGGGATCTTATTATAAAATCCCCAAAGCCATCTCTTATCTACTTAAGTTCACTCCGCAAACCCGAAACTTTAGGGTATGGGACTATAACCCTTGCACCAGCAAGCCAAGTCACCACCACAGGTACATCCACGGACTCCTGGTGGTTTACCAAACTTGGGTTTAGGGCTTAGGGTCCCTTTATAGGGAACCCCATTGCATGTATCAGTGTCCTTACTATAAGGACCCCCCATGTACTCACGTTCTTTATCCCTTAAACTTTATGATGCTCGAAAATCCTGCATCATCTGAGCCATTGTCTAAACTCCTAGTATCCCCTTTAATAACCCCTATAGTAGTCTAGTAGTCCCCTATATAATCCCCTATATAACCCCCCTTTAAGGAGTTTAGACTATAGCTCATCTTACTATACTATGACACCATAATTCCACGGCCAGAATGTAGTTGGGGTCCTGCAGGATGTTTAATGTCCACCCCAGTTGCCCCCATTGGTAGCCAAATCAGTAGAGCCCTTAATCACAGTAATGTACGCTAGCCCTTAGGTAGCCCCCCCACCCACCCCCCCTCCACCATCACCCTGTAATAATAGTGGTTTTATAATACTATAAGAAGACCCAAACATAATCACAGCTATTCTTTACAGTCACTATTAAACACTATTAAATTCCTAAGTGGTAATCTACTGTGTCCGTTAGTTCTTGTAGGATCCTGGGTTTCAGAGCATGTCCCCTTTGCAGTACCTGTTACAGCAATGGGGAGTAGGAGCAGTATAACCCCCTTCATTCAAAATCCTTATAGGGACACTTACTGTAAGGGGGAATGACCCAAGGCTTAGGTCCTAAGAGTAATTAAGCCCTAAACCCTATATAATCTCCTTAAAGGACTTTAAACCCTAAACCCTAAACTTTAGACCATAGGTCATCTGATTCCCGAATCCTTGGAACCCCCGCCTCATCGAAAGTCTTGGCAGCCTCGGCCCGCAATACGCTGACCTTTGCTTAGGCTGGGTTGCTGTTAAGGAACTTAAACTAAGTTGCCATGTTACGGTTATGTAGGGTTCAGGGTTTAGGGCTTAGGGTTTAGAGTTTAGGGTCTAGGGAGTTAAGTTACCATATTATGGGTAAGAATAGGTTTTCTTTAGTTTCGTAACTTAACTTAAGTTCCTTCAGAGCAACCCGGTAGAAAGGGCTTGAGGTCGAGATTTAGGGTTAGGAGTTATGGCTTCGGGCTTAGTGTCTGGGACGTGAGGCCTAGGCTTGTTACAACCGAGTTTAGGGCGTTTTTGCCTCCTGCATGTCCATACAGCGTCCAAGGTTACAATCCAGGAACTTTGAAGGCACCACTGCCTGCCCCGGATCCGGGCAAACAGCGATGCAGAAGGGCCACTGCGGGTTTAGCTGGCCTGTTGAAAGCGCAACACATGGGATAGAGGGACCAGTAAACTAGGGCGTGCTCTGCAAGTGACATTGTTTAGGAGGACCCCCCACCCTGTAATAGTGGTATACTAGGAATATAAGAGGACCTTAATATGATCCCTATTATCCCCTATAGTCACTATTACTGGGTGGAGGTCCACCTAAAACATTGTATACAATTCCCAAGAAGGAAGCACGCATCTGACAAATACATCCAGCAACCCTAAGCCCTAAACCCTTAACCTTACCTTGAACCCTAAACTCTAAACCCAAGCCTTAAAACCACAAAGCCAAAACCTTAATCCCTAGACCCAAAACTCTAAACCCTAAAGATACAGCTCCTTATGAGTAGATTTTGGGGCTCAAGGTTTGCTGGTCAAACATAGCAAAACCAATAAGGGAAGGTATATGAGCTATAGTCTAAACTCCATAACAGGGGTTAAATGTGGTTTAGGGTTTAGGGTTTAGGGCCTAAACTCCTTAAAGGGGGTTCTAGACGGGATTGTACACGGGAATATTGTAGGGGTTACTACGGGGGATACTAGGAATTGAGGCCATGGTTGATATAAGGATTGTAAAGGGGTTTAGGGTTTAGGTACTATGGGTTAGGTACTGTGTAGGGAAGCACATCACGAAACACAAATGTTGTATATACTAGACTTTAAAGGGCAACTGCAAGTTTTGTCTCGCTTGTCGCTTGGGTTGTCCCTACATGGCCCCTCGCTCCTCTGGCCCAACACCTTCAAACTCAACAAGCCTTTCATACGAGTATCATCCCGCCCCCCCCCGGCCCCGAACATGGGATATAGCCGTCACTGCCTCATGAAAGACATCATATATTGGAGAACATATTCAATGTTGGGGTGGAGGAGGTGTTGAATATTAGTAGGAACCCCTTCGCCCTAAACCCTGTTCGGGCTGAGGATCCCAAATCCAACCCCCAAAACTCTCCCTGAACCCCAAACTCCTTTTAGGGTTCAGGAAATTAATTAACCCCATCTGACAGGTAGAAACCTTCCAGGCGAGACACGGACATCCAGTCGTCTGACGGCCTCCGTATTTTCGGCTTTTGGGTGTAGGATGGATGGATGGATGGATGGATGGATGGATGGATGGATGGATTGTTTGGGGCGTAGGGGTTAGGGCGTAATTAGGAAGGATGGATGAGCTCAGGGTTGAGGGTTGGGAGCTGCAAGCTTAAGGCTTAGGACTTCGGAGTTTGTTCAGCTTAGGATTTTTCAGTGGCGGGGCTTAGGGTTGGGGGTCCGCATGCGGTGAGGGTCTGAGATGTGGAGGTTTCCCAAAATTAGGGGTACCTTTTTGGGGGTCCCAATAATAAGGACTACAGTATATTGAGGTCTATATTGGGGTCCCCTTATTTTGGGAAAGTACCATGTAGTGTTGAAGGTGTAGGGCTGGAGGCTTGCCTTTCAAAGTGCTTACAGCGTGTAGGGCTGACTTTCGACCCATGTTTAAAGAGCGCTCCCTCTACCATTCTGAATACGAGCCCCATAATTTTCTTCGTATCTCAATACCCCCAAGGTATGCGGATGTCGAGATGGCGGTTTTCTTGACAGGTGCAGCTACAAAATGTGAAGCATCTTCAAAAGAGATAACGCAAAACTACACCCCAAACCGTAAAATCTAAACCTTAAACCAGGGCTGCCACAGAAAGCGGCTCAGTTGACTGAACAAGCAGCATAGCAAACTCCCGAACACGGACGACGTGGTTGTCGTAGGACTGTCCTGCTGGTAGTACAGTGGAGGGAGTACCTGGACCATAGTTTAAATAGGGCTTGTATGCAGGATAGTGGACGTAAGAATACATAGGATTGAGAGCTTTGGCTTAAGGGCTTAGACATGACTGGTGAGCACCCTGAACATGATTCCTGAAAGCTTCCTCATCATGTGTAGTGTTGTGGGGTCTGATTTCATGCATCGTCCTCCTACTTTGAAAGCTGTTGTAGCCTTGATGTCTGAAGATGGGGGTCCCTCCAGGGACCATAGAAACAAAAGGGGGGGGCTACACACATCCTACTCATAGCCTCTAATCTTTCATGCGGCCATTGCATTGGTCTCTGAGAAGGCATCTTGAATTGGAGGGTAGGGTGGCGTTTAATAGCACCTTATTGCTAACATTACTCCTACTCGTAATGAAACCCTAAAACCCTAAACCCTACACCCTAAAACCTAAACCCCGAAACCCTAAAACCCTAAAACCCTAAACCCTAAAACACTAAACCTCTAAAACCCTAAAGGGGCCAAGGGGGTCATGGTTTGTGCGGAGGGTCCCCTAATCCCTAAACCCCTAAACCCTATATATCCCTATAGAACCCTTATATAACCCCTTTAAAGGGTACCCCTAATTTGTGGGAAACCCCCAGTCACCCTGAAGGTCCTTTGCAGAGCCGCCAGAGGAACAGCGGAGAGCCTGGCTTCAACACGTTGTCTGCCACCACTACCTGGGAGTTTCCCAAAATTAGGGGTACCTTTAAAGGGGTTAATAGGGGTTATATAGGGATATATAGGGTTTAGGGTTTAGGGACTAGGGTTTCCTAAAATTATGGGTACCATTTTGGGGGTCCCCATATTAAGGACTATAGTATATTGGGGTCTATATTGGGGTCCCCTTATTTTGGGAAACTACCAGGTTAGGGTTTAGGGTTTAGGGCTTCACCCTGAACCCTAAACCCGGAGCCTAAACCCTATTTCAGGACGTGGGCCCGTGGCCCCCCTTGCCTATGTGGGGTTTTTGGGGTTCCAAAAATTGGGGGCCCCTGCTGGGTGTCCTATGATAGGGATGATAGAGTATTGAATCTATGTTGGGGACCCCTGATTTTTGGAAATAGCCATGGGAATTGCACTTGATGCTCTTACTTCCACTGCGAAAACCCAACACCTACCCCTAAAAGCCCCAATGCCAGCCCGTGAACCCAACAGAAAGCTAAACCATGAACACATGACCCTGGTATTTAGATTACCGCCATGACTATACTCATCAGTATTATTGGAATTACCATTTGTACTGTTGACACTGTTGAAAATATCACTCTTGCGAGCGCCGTTACAATTATATGCGGCATTATTGTTACTCTTGTTACCACCAATGAGGTACTTTCCCAAAATAGGGGGACCCCAATATGGGGACCCCAAAAATGGTAACCTTAATGTTCGTATTATTTGTCCTTCAGAACCGAGGTTATGGAGCCCATCTACATGCACCTTTTAAACAGCCTTGCGCGCTTTTGCCATGAGCGAATTGTGGTGGAGCGCAAGGCCTTCTTCTGATTTTCCTGGGGTTTAGGGTTTAGGGTTTAGGATGTCTCAAGACTTGGCAATTTCAGATTGCATTTACCAGCCTTTGGTTAGCTGGGAATGAAGGAATGGAAAAGAAAATGGAAAACTACAGGGCTTATAGGGATTATATAAGGTTTACGGGTTGAGGGGTTTAGGGCTTCGGGGTTAGAAGGAATGGAAAAGAAAATGGAAACTACTAAAATGGGTTATATAGGGACGACTATAAGGATCCATTCCTTCATTCCTAGCTAACCAAAGGCCAGTTGAAGGAGGTCCGGGGGTTGGAGAGGCTTAGGGTCTAGGGTTTAGGGTGTTTGGGGGGGTTACTATGAAATCCGTATCTGGACGGGTGGCCAATTCCAGGCACAGTTTCTGTCATGCTTGAGTTTTCAGTAATGATTCGGAATGATGATGATGGTGATAATGGTAGCAAAAATAAGAACAGTGCGAATAAAATGACCTATAGTCTAAACTCCTAGTATCCCCCCTAAAAACCCCTATAGTACTAAATATAATCCCGTATATAACCCACTTTAAGGAGTTTAGACTTTGGCTCAAATGTTGTCTAAAAATTGCGCCCTAAGCTCTAATTATAGCATCCAGTTTAGAGTGGCGTGTCATCAGGGCATCATGAGTTTTGCTGTTGCGTCGGCGCCCGTGAATTTAGATTTGGGCAAACCGATGAGTAATGCTTTAGGTTTAGGGCTTTGGGCTTAACGTTTGGGGTTTAGGGTGTGGGTTACGGGTTCCATTGCACTTTCCGGGACTCTCCAACTTTCATGACTTTAGACGTCTGGTGTGGGACTCTCACACTTGGGTGTTGCCACCAATGCAATGAGCCCGTCACGTGATCGGAACGTCGGTAGCTTCAAGCTGGAGCATTGACTTCAGGGTACTTCCCAGCACGTCAGTAGTCGCAGCACTGTATGTAGCATATTGAGGCTTACACAACTAGGGGCCCCCAATACACAAAAATCCTTATCATCGTGACTCCCTAAGAAACCCTAAGCTTTTGAATCTCCAAACCTTTCATGTGAGTATAGGATTCTCAAATGCTCATGTCTAACCCTTAAAATTTTCCAGCCCCCCCCTAACTTTTAGAACCACCCATATATTCAAAACACACAGGGGCTTTAAGAGATGGGAAGATGCAACATGATACCCCTTGTTCTGATTCTTGGGTTGCTCGGCAGGAAATCATGGTCGAGGGTTTAGGGCCTTTAGGGTTAAGAGGCTTGGGGCTTTCAGGGTAAGGTAACTGAGCGAGGAAAGCTTTTTTGTTAAGAAAGGTCCGTGCTACAACAAGCCTAGCTTAAGCTCGTTGCCAGCAGCCCCTTAACCTTAAACTCTGAAAAGCCAAGGGCGCGTTACGTGATGATTTAGTCCATTCCTAATAGGGTTTTGGGAGGACTACTGGAGGTCCCAACCTACGAACCATGGGGTTCCAGGTTCAGGCTTTATGCCAAAATCCTAAATCACGTTTGTACACCCTAAGTCACCTTCTGCCGACCCCGACTTGAAGCAACTAATGTCGGGGTCTCAATAAACTCAGTAGACTCTTGGTGTATACTGCACCATCGTTGCAAAAGCATTATCAAAGAACGATATTGGTACCCGAAGCCCCAATACCTGAACAACCCTCGACCATATCATCCGAGCTCCCGTGATATCTTTACGCCAGCATTGCGCATTGTGGAGGCTCTAGGCCCTGTACCAACGTACTCCCATATTCTACTCTGGAGCCTAAACCCTGAATACATGAGGCCTTGAACCCAGATCCTCTTCCCCAGCTTGGTCTCAGATCTCGCTTCAACTCCAAAGTCCAAACCCCAGACCCTGAACTGTAAACCCTCGAATCCTAAACCCAAACCCCAAGCCCGGAGCCCTAGAACCTACATGCCGCTGCAAGACCCACAAGCTCTAAACCCTAAATCCTAATCCCAAGCCCTACACTCCATACCTTGACTCACCCCAGACGCCACCAAAAGCTGCAACTCTGCTGCAAGATTCCTCACCTTTAGAGCAAGGTAGGGCCTTGAATTCGTTGGGCTTTTGGCTTCTGAGAGAATTTGTAATTCAGAGGTTTAGCACGCATTTTTAGGATTTCTGTAGGGCTTTGAGGGAAGGACTTCAGTCCCGCCTTGGGTCAATACAACTCCTTCTGTAGGGTTTAGGGTTTAAGGTTTAGGGCCCTGCGTCCCAAGATGATGCGGGGCTTTCGCTTGTAGGGGGTCCCTCTAGCAAGGATAATAGTGTGTTGAAGGGTCTATATTGGGGTCCCCCCCGTCTTTAGGGCAGCTACCAAGTATCGTGACGAGCACGAGCTTATATTGGGCGTGGAGAGGTATTAAAGTCCAGCAATGACTCCGGCTCACCCAATCCTATCTTGTCATGGGCTGAGAATTATGATGAATTCGAGGCTTCATCACACGTATGATCTACTCAGAACTGGTTTCAAAAAGTTGGTCACAAGCCCCCTAATTAAGTCTCTTGGTGTGTTTATGACAGGCACGTGACTGGAGATAAGATAGGGTTACAATTCTTTTTAAGCCTTCGAAGTAGGATCTGTTTCTTTTGGCCTACGAAGTTGAGACCTGAAGCCCTAGACTCGAAAAGCAGGGATCTGGGCTAAACCCTTGTACCCCTACACTGGGAGATTTTCTGGTTTAGATGAAGACCACGGAAAGCTGAAAACGAGTCAGTGGTGATGAATTTTGGGGCAGGTGTAGTCGAGAGCTCGTTTGGGCATGTCACTCTTGGGATATGGTCATAGTCCCCTATCCTACCCTCAAGCCTCATGTAGGCCTTGTATGTGGGGCTGGGCTGCTGAGGCCAGGGTTAGCATAGGATCCTGTGATATGGCCTTGCACCACATTGTTGCAGAGGAAGTTTGAGAGCCCAAAACCCGAGTTCGTACACTATCTCTGTGTGGCCTCACTCAAGAACCCAGCTCCCCTCCTTAGGTGTGCTGTGCAGCAAGGGAGAAATGTTCAACGAAAACTTGTGGAATAGGGTTTAGGGTTTTGGCCTCTTCGATGTGCAGGGACCTTAGGCCCTTGACTCGTCCGAGTACTTGCTTCACATTTTAGTTCGAGAAGGGCTTAAACCCTAACGCTCAATCCTCGAATCCCTGACTAATCCCTAAACCCTAAACCCCACGGCCGAACTCCCTTAACAATCCCTAAGCCTTAAACTCCAAGTCCCTCAGGCCTGAAAAATTACTCGCTCTAAACCTTAACCCTAAACCCGTAACCTAGACCCGTGGGTTTACGGATTACTTTAGGGGAGCATAGAGGGATCATTCCAGGGGTTAAAACTGCCCAAGCCTACAAAACACTATATACTCCCAGTTCCCATGAGTCATTTGCTTTCCATTTGATGAAGAATATAGTACGGACTAGTTGGCGCTCCTTTTGGATTATTGCCCTCCCTTGAACACCAGTAGATCCCTAAACCCTAAGCCCTAAACCATGAACCCCAAAACCCTAAACCCTAACTAAACCCTAGAACTTCTGCAAGCTCAAGTTTCAATGAGTTGGAACAATATCGAGATGGGGGGTTCCAAGAATCAGGTACAGGGTAAAACCCCAAGCCCTAAACCCAAAGCTCTGAACAATAACCCTAAACCGCGTCTTGGGAGTCTTTATTATCATGATCATCGGGTTTAGGATTTAGGGTTTAGGATATAGGTTTCAGGGTTTAGGATTCAGGGTTTAGGGTCCATATTAGGCAGGGAACTCCTATGCTGGCAATGGCTGGATGCCATCCATCCGGGATTCTCCAACACTACCCTATTTTGTGGAAACCCTAAACCCTAAAATCCTGAGAGCCCTAAACCCTAAAATCCAAAAACCTAAACCCTAGAATCCTAACACCCAAAACCCTAAAATCCTAAGACCCTAAAACCCTAAACCCTTAACCCTTTTGGAGTCCAAATGATCCACCAAGGTTAAGGTTGTACCCGTCACGCCAGCGGCAACTTGACTTGGAAATGGTGGGGGTTAGGGTTTAGGGTTTAGGGTTTAGGGCTAACTAGGTACCCCAGTGGTACCCTTTTCCCCTTTTCATTTTGGGGTCTCCCTATTAAAGCAGAACAGTAGCTAACAGGGTACCCTTATCATTAAGAGGTGTCTGGAGAACCTAAACCCTAGACCCTAAACCCTAAACCGTAAACAAACATCGAGTCCCGGAAGGCCCCCTTGGGTTTAGGGTTCAGGGTACAAGCGTAGAACCCCATCTAGCCCCCCTTTAGAAGGGGCAGTAGTCTTTCTAGGGCCCTTTCAGGTTCCATGCCACTTTGGGCTCGGGTTTTAGGGCCTTTGGGTGATTGTGCAGGATTAGTTGGGATCTACTATAACCTATAACTGGTGTTTAAGGGGGAGTGGGGGAGCGGATATAGGGAGTTTGGCCCACTAGCAAGGATCCTAGTATGAGTCATATGATCACAGTAAAGCCTGTGTCTTGGAGCTTGGGGTAACGAAAATCACCGCATGGTTTAGGGTTTAGGGTTTAGGGTTTAGTTTTTAGGGTTTAGGGTTGCATTTTGGTCTTAACAACATCTTGACAAGTCCTGATGGTTATGACATGACACCTCCCTAAACCCCGAAAGTATGTAAAATAATAGCCCTAAACCCATAATAATAGCCATAAAGGCCATTATTTTACATACTTTTGGGGTCCAGGTCTACCCTACCTGATGGAGCTTTCAAGGCAACTGATGCCTGTACAGGCTCACTGGCCCGCCTTGCATCTGCCACCCAGGGTTTTGGGTTTAGGGTTTTGGGTTTAGGGAATTAGGGAATATGTTACATAGGGGTTATATGGGGATTTTGGGTTTAGGGCTAGTAGGGAATGAGGGAATATGTTACATAGGGGTTATATGGGGGTTTTGGGTTTAGGGCTAGTAGGGAATTAGGGAATATGTTACATAGGGGTTATATGGGGGTTTTGGGTTTAGGGCTAGTAGGGAATGAGAGAATATGTTATATGGACCCTAACCCCTAAACTCTAAACCCTAAACCCTTATATAGGGGTTATATGGGGCATTTTCTGTCTGCTGCTTTCGAGGCGTTCACAAGAGCACGCCCTGTCGTCATGAAGGAATCCACATGAGCCATCGTCTAAACTCCTTAAAGGAAGGTTATAGAGGGAATTATATAGGGCACTACTATAGGGGTTATTAAGGGGGATACCAGGAGTTTAGACAGTAGCTCACATCACGAATATCAGGTGCTGCTTGCCGAATGGCAGGTAGATAACCGCATGTTAAATCTTCTTCTGCGTATGACCTATAGTCAACTCTTAAAGGGGGATTATGCCCTAAACTCGAGACCCCGATCATTTACAAAGAGGAGTCCACTCCGACTGTTTCAGTTCGGTGTTGAATTTAAAACTAACCCTACTGGTGCTTAATGGGAGTGGGGAGCGTGAATGCAGGGATTATTGCAAAGGTATATCTGGGGATCATTTAGAGGTTATCATGGAAGTCTACTCCCCCACTCTCCCGTAAGCACCAGCAAGTAAACCGTCAATCCTGAGCCCCCGAACTTGCATGGAAACTGCTGGACATCCCGTCTCGAACGCTGTTTAGCCCTAACTCTTCTACTTCTCGCATCCATGGTTCAAATAATAAGACGCGAATCCAGGGGAAAAGCTTGAGCTAATCCTTAGACCCCAAACTGAGTCAGGGGCGCCATGCATTGAACGCTGGCCAGTAGCGCGGTTCTTCACAGTCATGGTCAACAGTGTAATGTGTAGGGTCTAGGGTTTAGGAACATTGTTGGAAGTCAACATGGAAGCGCAAAAAGGTCTTGCAAAGATTTCATTTTGGGTTTCCATTCCTGGAGCCTTTCAACCTTAACAAGCCCTAAGCCCTAAACCCCCTCGGTTTAGGGTTTCGGGTTGAACCCCATCATAAGTTTGTAAGCCTCGCTTGCTGCTTCAGGAAGGCGACGTAGAGAAGAAGGGGGCGTCGCAGGACGCATTGTGGAGCTATGTTTAACTGGGTTGCTGTTAAGGAACTTAAAGATGATAATAAGGAAACCCAATTATGTACTATGTACCCATAATATGGTAATTTATGCGTTGCCGCAGATTTCAAAGCTAGATCCTTACTGCTTCTTAGTAGGGAGTATAAGGTTTAGGGTTTACGTTCTCAGTAGGGAACAAGGGAATACAATGTCAGGTTTAGGTTCTCAGTAGGGAAGAAGGGCATATGTATATATCTATTTATGAATATTCCCTATATAATCCCTATATAAGATATTCACTTCTAAAATCCGGTAAGTAAAGGTTCAGGGTTTTGGGTTTCGGATTTACGAAGTTCACACCCACGGGCGGAGAGTTAAGATTTTAGGGCTTTCAATACCATTGCGTTACCATTATTATGACAGCATTTCATTTTTTGGGGTTGCTTGTAAGCAACCGCTCTCGAGGGCGTGAATACCTGGAGAGTTGGTGGGACCCCTCTTCAGACCTTCGCCGTGTCCAGGACTCCCTCGCCCTAATTCCTCCGGCCACGGAGATAGCAGGTAGCAGTCTTGGGGAGAGAAGCTTAGACTGAATATGTTTTTTCGTACTGACTAGTGTTACTGAAGGCAATCTCGCACCATCGAGAGTCCCATGTTACTGGAATGCCCTCCTCAATCAAGGCTGCAGCAAGCAAAGGCCAACATCCTACTTGCCCCTAAGCCCGAAAACCCTGAGTCCTAAAACCCTAAACCCTAGACCCTCAACGCTTTGTAGGAGATCGACAGCCGGCCCTTCATTTACATGCGCCGCTTCCGGGCCGAGTACGCAGCCAGACTGCGTAAAGCTGCATCGGTTTCAGGTTCAGATTTACTTTTGCCATTGCTGGTTTAGCGATCAGGGTTTGAAGTGCCGTTAGGTCTTACTGTTGCTGGTTCAGGGTCTCAGGTTCAGATGTATTCTAACTATCACTAATACTACTGTAGCTAATGTTTCTTGTTTATCTTTACTTTTGTTGCTAGGTGCAGGGGTATTTTGAGGAACAGTTTGAGCATGATAATCGTCTTCATAGCCCTTCATCTAGAAGCGTTCCTGAGTGTCACTCGCACTGATACCCATAGTCCTCTGCGACAGTGGTACAACCCTAAACACTAAACCTAACCTCTAAATCCAACAATAGCACTAGCAATAGAGATATGAGGTACGGTCTAAACTTCTTCAAGGGGGGAGTTATATGGGGGATTCTATATTGGAGTATTATAAGGTTACTAAGGGGGATACTAGGTGTTTACATTATAGCCCATACAATTCCTGTCCAGGCCCCAAAGCCGTACCAGTTCAAGCTGCGACGCTTGGGGGTGGGGTTCAGACGTCTTTTAGGGAATCTCCTTACAGGCGGGTCGTATGGGGGAGTATATAGGGGACCATTATCGGGCTTACTAAGGGGGATACTAGGAGTTTAGATTATAGCTCAAATGAATGGAAAGAATGTGCAGACAACTACAGGATTGAGCTTTGCAGGGCCTAAGAAACACAATTGAAACTTGTTGTGTCAGGGTTCAGGGTGTTGGCTACGGGTTTATTAAGGGTTCCAGGGTTGTACCCCAAAGGCCGTACCCCTAAAAGGTTCCTCGCGTATGGCCTCAATGTAGCCCTTATTTGGTTCCCCAGCATCCCTTCAAAGGATCCGAAAACCCAGGGATACGCACCTAGGGGAACAAGCCTGAAACCCTCGAGATTAAAACTCTGAACCCTAAACCCCTAAATCCCTAGACCCCAACCCCTGCTTTGTTGGCAATGAAGGGATGGGTTGCAAAAGGGGCCACAGGGGAGTACGAGGTAATGTGTTTACCAGGGATTTGGGTGAGCGTATATAAGGTTCCTTAGAAACATTCGTTAGTGAATATCATTGGTGTGCAATTTGGGTGAGAAATTATGATCCCACTATATGCAGAGACTACCATGGGGTCCATCAAGCTCCGGGAGTATATTGAGACGACTTACCTACTATAGGGGTTTAGGATTGGGGGTGGATCCATTACGACATTATCCCTATACAATCTGCAGAGGGAGGCGTTGGAGTTCCATGGGCCTTCTTAGAGTGCCCATGCATCGCACCCTAACCCCCCTACGGATTTGTTCTGCGGTGTCTCCCCAATGTTCCAGATAGCCTTGTGAAGTTCTACTTGGTGGGGGCCAGGGAGGACTAAGTAGCCTTAGTAGCCCTATCGGCCTTAGGATTCGCTAGACCGCGAAACCCCTCAACAGCTAAGCCCTGCCATGTTTTGAGAACGGCAGGCCCAAACCACAAAAAACTTGAACCTAAGAATCAACCCTAAGCCGCAGATAAACTCTAAACCCTAGAAACCCTAAACCCTAGAAGACCCGAAAGGTACTGAGCCTGAGCCCCGGGGCCGCTAAGATTCAGCACTTCGCCTGGTACAAAAACTAGGTACCCCAGTGGTACCCTTTTCCCCGTTTTGGGGTTTCGTTATTAAAGCAGAACAGTAGCAAAAAGGGTACCCTTTATGATTAAGGGGTTACCCTAAACCGTAAAACCCCACAAAATTAGGATCTAGGGATGAGGGCTCGAGGCTGCTTCATGAACCACACTTTTTTTTGAGGCTTCAGGGTTTAGGGCTTAGGGTTCAGGGTTTAGGGTTTGAGTTTTTCTGAGTACCACATACTGAGAACGAAGGTGGGGGCTAGAAGGTGGGAAGAACAACGGATGGGTGGTGGCGGGATGG
>CAJNIZ010001903.1:0-17029 GCA_905231905.1 Symbiodinium pilosum | reverse complement strand
AAGAGGATACTAGGAGTGTAGACTATAGCTCATGTAACAACATCCCTTGCCCGCCTCGTATGGCCTCAAAACAGAACACCTAACCCTTAGCTGTTCAATTACGATCCCTGTTGAGTTTCAGTCTTCTATGACACCACCCCCAAAAATGTCAAAAGACTAAAAACCTTTGGCCCTCATCCCCAAGGCTTATACATCCCTATAAATCCCTAAATATATCCCCAGTATGCTTACATGTTCCCTTTAGGACATGAATTGCTGAGGAAGAGTACTGCATCGAACATGGTTTAGAAGCAATTACGAACCGCGACGAGATCATGAGGCCTCGCTTGGGGTTTGTAGGTTAAGGGTTTAGGGCTTAGGGTTTGTAGGCTTTAGGGTTCAGGGCCTCTTTTGTCATGAAGTAGGTCGCCTTAAAAGGTTTACCTGATCTATACAAGGTTTATACAAGGATAGACAGAGTTTGTAGAGGGCTTTTACAGAGATATGTGGGGTTTAGGATTTAGGAGTTTTAGGTTTAGGGTTTAGCGTTTAGGCCTTCCAACCCTAACCCCGACCCTAAATCGCGTATAGAACCAAGGCCCAAAATTTGGAACATGGAAAAATGCCTTTCCCAGCCCCAAGGAGTTTGGGGATATTGTCCCTTTAAAGGGTATATAATGTAGGTGTCATATAGGGATATTTAGGGGTGTATGCGGACACTAGGATTCGGGGATATATTTCCACAAAAAGGATGATCAAATCGAAAGGAACATGGAAAAGTAATTCAAACTGGGGCTAGTCCAGGGGATTATCGGGATAATTACCAACGTTATGGTTACAACCCTCAGGGTCCAGCAAAACAAAGCAAGCCTAACTTTTCGGCTCTTGTACTAGTAATCGTTATTCGCAGCTTGGGGAGTATATGGTAATTCTATGCTTCGGACCCTTCGGGCAATGATAGCCCCACGCACCCACCCCCTATAATAACAGATATTCCCGCGTAGTACAATGGTGCTATATTGGCGGTATCTATTGTTGCGGGGTCGGGGCTTGTTGTTAAAGGGAGGGGATTCGTAAGAACAATACTTGGTGTGGATTGTTTAGGAGGGGACTCAGGTTCCAATGTTCTGGCCTCAATTACAAGGGCTTCTGGGTCTGTAGGGAGTGTACTAAACTATGTTGGCTTCAGGTTTAGCGTGTCGGTGCTTTGTTTCAGTGTAGGCTTGAGAGCATTGGGCCGATACAAGGCGTGGAAGGAGTTCTCAAAAACATTGCGTGTCGGTGCTTTGTTTCAGTGTAGGCTTGAGAGCATTGGGCCGATACAAGGCGTGGAAGGAGTTCTCAAAAGCATTGGGTTGCCCCAATGTGTGTTTGGGGTTTAGGGTTTGGCAGGTCGAGAGACCTCTACGGATGACGTGGTCCTCATGCGGGAGTATATGTTAAAGACTAGTTTGAAAAACTCCCATACAAGCCCCAATCCATAAACCTTAAACCCTAAACCTTAAATCCTAAACCTTAAATCCTAAACCTTAAATCCTACACCATAAATCCTAAATCCTGAACCCTAAGCCTCAAGCCCTAAACCCTAAACCCTAGGCCCCACCCTTAACCATTAGCTTATTGAGCCCTAAAGCCGGAATTTCGTAAACCTAAACATTACTTGGAGGGTCAGGCGGACTTAGTAACTCCAACTGGGAATGAAGGAATGGAACATGGAATTTACTATAGTGGGCTGTGTAGGGACTACTATCAGGATCCATTCCTTCATTCCTAGCTAACTAAATGTATGTATATTAGTAATCGGCATAGCTGGGGTGATCACGTGGCCATGAGGGTTGTAAGTATACTTGTTAAGTCCCCCTAACCCTCAAAGTATATGATACTAAAACGCTTTCCCTCAACCCCAAGCCCTTTGAAAGCTAAGCCTCTTTCCCTACACTCTGCACCCTAAAGCCTAAACCCTAAGCCCTAAACTCCAAAACCCCAAACCCAAAGCCCCCTAAGCCCTAACTCCAAAACCCTAAACCCTAAACCCTAAATTCCAAAACCCTAAACCCTAAGCCCTAAACTCCAAAACCCTAAGCCCTAAAATCTATACCTTATCAATCCCAAACGCAGGTTCCTGGTGAACAAGTTCGACTTGCGGTCTACGCGTGAGACAATTTGGCGCATCCGAGGCAGGAGGTTTCTTCCAGTTGCTTGTTTAAGAAGTTAAGTTCGGGGTATAGGATTTAGGTCTTAGAGGTTTAGGGATTAGAGTTAAGGGCCGCGGGCTTGGGTTTTGTGATTAGGGTTTAGACTTTAGGGAGTAGGGTTTAGAATTTAGGGTTTGTGGGCTTACGGTTTAGTATTAGAGGTTTAGAACTTATGGTTTAGGGTTCAGGGAATCTGCTTCACCAATGGAGAGTCAAATCGAAGAAGAAGCAAAAAGGTATGGAAACTGGGGTTATATAGGGGTGTATAGGGATAATGAACAGGAGGTCACTCTTGCGTTGCTGCCAGGAACTCTTTTTGCGGGTTTGCGGCTTAGGGTTCTGGGTTTGAGGTTTAGGGCTTAGCGTTTGAAATTTACGGTTGAGGTTTAGGATTCGCAGGTAAGCTTTGCAGCTTGTTGACTGCCCCTTCATGGGCATGCAGTCACCAAGCCGGAGAAGCAACGGCAGCGTAAGATGGAACCGGGGCCTTACGGCGTGGTGTAGTTCGCATAGAGGAACAGCATGGTCTGCATGATATTTCGCTTCAGGCCTACATCAAGAGAGGCAGGAAACGGAGGCATGGCTCGCCTTAAGTGGCTTTATAGGGATTATGTTGTAGGGTTTAGGGCTTAGGGTTTAGGGTTTAGGGTTTAGAGTTTAGGGTTCAGGGTTTAGGGTTATAGACCCTCAACCCAAATTCGTCAACACAGAAATTGCCATCCCTGCTCCCACCACGGAAAAGCCTTACCCAGACCCCTGGGAGGNNGATCTAGAAAGTAGAACCCCCATTAGGGTACCCTATACTACTATTGGGTAATTCCTAGGAACCCTTAAGGGGATCTACTTTCTAGATCCGCCCAGGGGTCTGGGTACTCCTTGCTTGCGAGCCTCTCTGTCCACAAGATTGGAAAGGGCTTGAAACTGTAAAGCTTAATCTGAACACAAACTCTGAACCCAAATCCTACACCCTAGAGTCGCCTAAACCCCTAAACGAACAGACCAAAAAAAAATTAAACCCCGAATAAAACCATGAACCCCTAAATCCTAAATTAAATCAGACCCTAAAGCCAGAAACCCCAAACCCCGAAACCCAAAATCCCAACATCCTAAACCCCTAAACCCATTTTTTGGTACATGGCCAGGTGTTCGTTGGAGGCAAAAAGATGAAGCAGTGCCCGCTGCTGAGCCTATCGAGGCATCTTACGGCATGGTTTTGTTTAGTGTCTGGGGACTATGCAGGGTTAGGGTTTGGGGAGTAGGGTTTTTGTAATTTGGGGCTTTGGGTTTAGGGTTTAGGGTTGGAGTAGGGTTTGGGGATTTGGGGCTTTGGGTTTCGAATTTCGGGTTTAGGGTTTAGGGCTTGGAGTTTAGGAAGAGAGGTTAGGGTTGAATGTTTGCCAGCGGCAATCCTGAGAACTGGCCCCGAGTGAGATTTAAAGCATTGAGGGTTCAAGGTTTGGAGTGTGGTGCTTAGGGTAGCATGACTGCTCTTTCAAAGCAGCAAGGGAAAATAAGTCGTTACTGGGAAAGTATGGACTCCATGAGTGATGTTTAGGTGAAAGGGATCGTGTAAATAGATCTCAAAGAACTTTCTCCAGGAATCACCTGTCAACATGGCCTACAAACCTGGCAAGCGGGAAACATCTTCATGGCCGGATTGAACTTTGTAGGACTCCTCTGCTGCAACAAGACAGACCAACACAAGCACCCACAAACTTACTTGGGGCAATTATTACTTGCTGCGATGTGTTGCGACTAAATTCCTCCGAGGCTGTTCTCGGGGCACATTTGGTCCTGAAAGCAAGAACCCGAAGCCTATGCCCTATGGCAATGTGGGGTTTAGGATGGTTTAGGGGTTCTATACGCCCGGGGGATGAAGATTGTTTACCCAATCTGCCATCTGGCCTAAGGCCCAGCCACCACCTCACCCTAAACCCAAACCCTATGTCACACCCTAAACCCTAAAACCTGAAACCCTAAACCCTATTTTTAACACAAAATGAAGGCAAATTTGCCTTATTCAAGCTCTGAAGCGATAATCAAGTGCTTTCTGGTGGTTGAGGGGATGGCTTCCTTGGCTCCTCAGAATGAGCTAAAGGTGATCATATAGGGGACTAGTATAGCGCTTCTGAAGGGGGATACTAGGAGGTTAGACTATAGCTCATATAAACTCCTACAACCCTGAACCCCTATAAACCTTAGATAACCCTATAAATCCCCGTAAAAGCCTTGTATAATTCCCATAAAAAGCTCATGTACCTTCTATGAGCCTCAGAGCTATTATTCTGGATGGAGGGAACCTTGGACTCCTAACTTACACACGGTTTAGGGTTTAGGGTTTAGGTTAGCAAGGAATGAAGGAATGGAAAAGAAAATGGAAACTACGATATACAGGATTTGGGGTTTAGGGTTTGCTAGGAATGAAAGGATGGATCCTTATAGTGGTCTCTGTATAACCCATTATAAAAGCTGCCTTTTTCTTTTCCATTCCTTCATTCCCAGCTACCCAGAGGCCAGACTGATGGAAGCCATCTACAGGTAGGTGCGTATTTTCAGCCTTCCGTACCACTCCTAATCCCTAATCCCTAAACCCGAAACACTATGGGTGCATATGGGAACATTATGGAAACCACCCTACTGTAGATGGCTTCAAATTGACAGCCCTTAGTTTAGGATCTAGGGTTTAGGTTTTAGGGGTGGGTGTACCAGTGTAGTGCAGGATTTCCTCCATCAATACAGTTCGTGCTACATTCTTCCTTGGTAGCACAATGCTTCATGCATGATAGTGTTGATATGACGAAGCACAGCCAAAGTGCTCTATACATTTGGATTTGTAAGCCTTATAGACGGCGGCCATGCAGGATTTGCATTAACAGTAGCCCTTAATCATATTACAATGCCTGAAAAACTCTATATAAGCCCAGCTTCCATTTCATTGTCCAAGATCTTTTCCGTGTGGTTCCTCGTTGTTACCTATATGTTGCCGTATATTTCCATATATCATAAAACCATATATAATGCTGTTAATCATTTCGGCCCGGTCGTGGTCCGTGGGGGATGGGTTTAAGATGAAAAGTGGAGCCTTTTCCACCATGACTGACTGGTGGTCAGTAAGACATAAGGGAATAAGCCTACACCCTATAAACCGTAAACCCCATAAGCCCTAAACCCTATACTATATAGGGATTATGTAGGGGTTGTATTCCCTTATTCGCTCATTCCATAGACCGTAAACACTATTATATTCTACTCCGTCATTCCCTACTAACCCGAAGTAAGTTTTCTTCCATGATATAAACCCCTTGAACGCTTAGATATTCCCCCTTAAGCTGATAGAATATGAGCAGTATGGGGATCTTATTACGACATTGGGCAGCTCCATATTCTATCTACTTAAGGATGACTCTTCTCCAGCGCAGTATAACTAGGCCCTAAACCCTAAGCGCTTGCGCTACCTAGTCCCAAATCCCAAGCCTCAAACCCTGATCCTAAAGCTTGAACATAGCTTCAAAGCCCAGGTTGCTGTTAAGGAACCTAGCTTAAGTTACCATGATATGAGCCATCCACCAATCACCTTGAAGGGGGGTTATATAGGGATTATTTAAAGGACTACGATAGGGGACATAAAGGGGTATACTAGGAGTTTAGACTATAGCTCATATGAGTATATAGTAAATAGCAGGGTGTCCTTTTTAGAGTAGCTTAAGTTAAGTTCCTTAACAGCAACCAGAAAAACACAAGCGCAAAGCGCCCAGCACAGGGTTCCAATTCCCCCCCATGCTGGCGCACTGGCGCAGGTGGGCGCTGAGAAGCCAAACTCATTGTGCCACGGCAGCTGTTATGTTTGGGGTTTAGCTTGGATACTGCCCCCACTCAGTAACGATAATTATTATAGTATGGTTATACGGAGCCCTTAATAGGACCCCTAATGTAGACTGTTACTGGGGGGGCAGTACCCAAGGTTTAGGGATGTTGACTTTGGAATCTAGGCTTCGGGATTAGGGTTCAGGTTATGTAGGGCTGATATTTTGTGTTTTGGCGCAACTGGCCAACACATTTCTGGTGAGTGAGTAATAGTGTGGGACCTAAATCCTTAATTCCCCAAACCCTAAGTCCTAACCTTAACCCTAAAACCCCTAAATATCTAAACACCTAAATGCTGAACCCCTGAACCAGAAATCCTAAACCCCACGCCCTAAAACCCCAGCCCCCCAAGCCTTAAATCCCCAACCCCCCTAAACCCCACGCCCTAAAACCCCAGCCCCCCAAGCCTTAAATCCCCAACCCCCCAAACCCCAGGAAGCATGGCAAGGTCAGCGTTGAGGGATATAAGACTCGCAAATTCACTTGGGTCCAAAATGTGCCCTTGTTCTGCTGTTTGTTGTATTGGGTTCTTGGTGAAATTAGATATGCTGAAGAAGCAGCCCTTTTTGTCTTAGGCTTCCGCGGGCCCAGAAACAATCAGATCATATACGGCTTTTGATTGTAGTGCCTTTGATGAAAAGTGCAATCTTCCTCCGTAAGGCCATAGGAATTCAAAATCCGCGCTTAGGTGGCGTTTCTGCGACGAGAACATGATTGTGATTAAAGACCGAAGGAAGCATTGGCTGGACTACCAGAACCACAGGAGGGGGATTTGAGCGTCATACTGTTGATGCATGAAATCCTACACCACCTTAAGTCCCTAAAGTCCCAGGAATTACAGTAGTTTAAGGGCTCTAAGCGGTGCAAGATTTCCTCCATCAACAGTATAACCTGCATAACCATCGATGATCCCAGTTTCCATTTCCGTTTCCGTTTGCTTTTCAATTTGATTCTGCCTTGTTGATAAACCTCAAACCCCTACCCCTGAAAAGCCCTGAAGCCCTATACGACCCCTATTCCCGAAACCCTGTGGAATGCCTGTGCTAGTACGGTTCACCATCCCCTGCGCGGCATAGAACCCGCTGAAAAGGATTCCGTGAATACTAGGGTTTAGGGTTTAGGGTGGTTGTATACCTTCCCTTGAAGCAACCCATATAGCGCACTTTTGAAAGGACGTTCGCTGTTACAAGTCCCTTCTGAGGGTTCCAGAACAATCTGGGGGCCGTAAACCTTAAACCCAAAAAGGGCAATTTTTGAATCCCGATTAGCGCGGGGGTCTCCAATTAAGTAAAGTTTTGTGAACATTATTCTGGACCCCCTATTCGATTTGGGGGGTGTCCCAATAGAGTGAAGTGAAGTTGTTTCTGCCGGAAAATTTCTAGGGTAAGTTTTGATCAAATTCCTTGCTAATTGATGTTGAAGAGATTTTCTATAGAGGACAATTGCTTTTACTCCGTTTTCAAGACCAGGTCGTTTAACGTAAAGGCCGAGGACCCTGCCCTTCCTATTCTCTTGAAAGCTGGACCACACAAGTTTTTTATGGATCCAAGAGGAGCCGAAGGATCCCCCTAAACCCTAAACCCTAATCCCTATTCCTTTATTGACTTGAAGAATAGCCATAGGATTCCCCAGACTTCCACTTCGCTTTGAGGCCTTTAGGGTTTAGGGTTTAGGTTAGGGTTTAGGGTTTAGGTTATAGGGGCTCCCCTTTTTGTTTGGGGGCGGGGGGGGCCACACGTTTCAGGCGCTCACGTTAAGCCCAATGCCCGTTTCGGGTTTGTGCTCGATAGCGGACAATGACGGTAAAAGTTGCAACCGTAAAGCGCTTCGAAACTCCAACCCGCAAACCCTAGATGCCCCAAAATCCTAAACCTTGTACCCTAACCCCTAAGCAACCCTCCCGTAACTCCGGGCTAGGTATGTATAAGGTTTAGGGTTGATAGTCCAGGCTTTAGTGTTGGGGTTTTAGGGTTGTAGGGTGGATTTTCTAGGCTTTAGGGTTATGGTTTAGGTGTCAGGGGCTTAAGAAGGTCTAAGGGGACTCCATGTATGGGAGCTTCATAATCGGAGAACATTTGGGACCTTTGAATGGCCTTAGAGAAGTCTTATGGGGTTCCTTAAGGGTTCCTGAATATGTTGAAGTACAAGGTTTAGGGTTGTGACAAGGCTGTAGGGCTTAAGGTTTAGGGCTATTCTATCGAGACTGTTTGGAATGAGATTAAAGGATATTTCCAGTTTAAGCCTGGACCCCCAAACCTGAACCCTAAACCCCAATCCTAAACCTTGACCGTGTTAGGGCCACCAGGAGGGCACTTGCTATGCAAGAAGTTTGTTTACATATTTTTCAGAACCCCAAAACCTATTTCTGTGGCTCCCAGAGAGCCTGTTCATGGTGTAGGGTTTAGGGTTTAGGCTTTGGGGTTAGGATATAGGGTGTAGGGACTTATGGGGATATGCCCGATAATTGAGAATCGAGTAGAAAAGACAGCTAAGAAATGGCAACTGCGGTCCGGGGTCATATGGGGGATTATACAGATAGGCGTATGTGAAGTAGTGTTCTGAGTATGGTTGTGATGAGTGTATATTATATAGGGTTCGTGAGAATGTTGCTGATTGTCTTTTTTTGGCTTCATGTACCCATATCCAACCCCTTTCATGGAACTTGATTAATCTCGAGATGAGCGAAAGCCCTATTACAAAAACCTAAGCTCACAGCGCCAAACTCTTCACTCTAAATGTCGGCATTATTCAGGTTAAAACACCAGCCAAAACCCGAAAACACCTTAAGCCCTAACGCTAAGAATCCCCGTGCAGGCTGCCGTCAGGGCAAATGCAGGTTGGAATCCGCCAGCGGTACTTTGATTGGTGCCTTGACGTTCCATCTGTTTGAGGGCTTTAAAATATTTAGTGCTTTTTTGGGGCTTAGGGAGCTCTAGAGCCTTTAGAGTTTAGTTTTTTAGGGCTTCAGGGTAAGGGTTTAGGATGTTCCGCCTGCGTCGGGCTTAGAGTTTAGTGTTTTCAGCTTAGGAGCTTTATCTGTTCCAGTGTTCCAGGTTTAGGACCTAGGGTTTTCCATCTTGGGCTTTGGGCTGGGCTTAGCGGGGCTTGCTGAGTGGAGGCTTTAGCATTTGAGGTTTCGGGCAGAAGGTCAGGCCAGGGGCCTCAGCAAATGTATACGCATGCCGCAGAACCCGATAAGCCTTACAATAACCTAAGTTGTTCCCGTGATGAAACCTACTCACTACGTCCCTGTCACTTTCAAGGCAGGGAGATACCGTTCAGGTATGACAGGCTTTGGGGTTCAGGATTAGGGAGAAGGGTTTCTGGTTGGGCTCTCCTAAAACCTTAGCCCTGGCCTTATCTGGAGAACACTGACTTCCAATCATGGTGACGAAGCCTAACCCTAATCCCTAAACCCTAAACATTCCACATCATTCCACTCTAAACTCTTGGGATCTCTCCATCTCATAGACATTCACGGCGTAGGGCGTGGGCCTTTAAAACTTGTTCATTGCAGACCTAAACCCCTCACCATAGTATGGACCTACCTAGGGTTCAGGGTTTAGCGCTGTTTGGTTCAGGGCTTTTTGGAGGTAAGTTTAGGGTTCAGGGTTCGGGGTTTTGGTAGATGGGGTTGTTGGTCCGAAGGTCCTTGTAAAGGAAGCACCATTTAGAATTTACTACCTACCTGAAGGAATATCCCAACCAACACTGGAATCTACCTTCTGGCCTTTTTGAAGACAGGCAGTTGGAACACCTACAGGAAAATTTCCCAATCCTAAGACCCCAAAGATTGATTCCCGAAACCTACACTCAGGAGTATAGTGTTGAGGAGTATAGTATTTGGGAGGTCAATATTATTGGGGATGTATGGAAACCACCATGTCATTAACCCGAAACCCTAAATTCTGAATGCTGAAGCCCAATAACCCTGAACCATGGCGCAGGTGTACTCAGAAGAACGAAATTCCGGTGCCGACGGATCTCTTGGATCCTCTTAGCCCGGAGAGCGCAGAGACGCACGGCTGGACGTTGCGAGATTCATCGGGAGCTTAGGGGTTAAGTTCCTCTAAGGGTCCAGAGACCCAAATAATAGGCTTTCAGGGCCCAGCTACCACTAATGTTGTGGTATTTGGGCCCTAAACCCCTATTATTTGGGTCCTTGGACCCGTTTAGGGATTTAGGGTTAGGGATTTAGGGTTTACGGATTTAGGTTTTCGGGATTTAGGGTTTGGGGGCAACCTGGCGAGTTGAGGGTCTCTGGTGGGACATTTTCTACAAAGTCAAGGCTAGCAAGAATTGCAGCAAATTAAAACTTTAAGGAAAACAAAATGCACTGTCTTGACAGGAAGACCGAGACCTACGTGGACCTAATTTTATCTGGCTGCTTGACAAGGAGTGCATTTGGGTCTAGCAAGTCTTCTGCAAACTTATTCATGCCTTGACAGGTGCGTGAAATGCCCTTGAGGAAGGCCATCCTCGTCCAGAGAGGTTGGCAATGTGAGAGCCTTATAGGGGACACAAAGTTTAAACGCTGACGGAGTCTTTGCTGTCTCCGTCCTTGCACAGCATCTGCATGCGAGGCTTCAGGGGCCCAACCACGAACAAAGTTTGGTGGGGGGAACCTGCAAGCGAGCACGCCATCTGGGAGAAGGAGCAGTGGACTAGAGACTTTGATGTTGTTCGAGAATCCCGAAAGTGGCGTTGAACAAGCGAGGACCTGTGAATGTTGCCAGCGGCTTGGACTTTGACGCAGATGGCAACGGAACAAGAACGTTTCGGGCATGTCCCAACGATCTTAGCATGTGTATTCCCCGTTGTCAACTCGGAACTTTCCAATCTACATGCTTCCACGTGAGTGATCGGCTCACAGTTAGAGTTTTCGCCTTGCCAAGAAGAAACCTTCGCTCACTATGGAGGCAGCAGCCCAGCTAGCCAGTCCAAAATTGCTTGAATCTGCAGCTTTGACAGGTCATTATGTGCGAGATGCCGGGGTTCCGCTGCACCGCGCTGCTCTCGGCGTCTTAGCATTTCTAGTTTTTACTTCGTGCTATGTCCAGCCACCAAGGCTTGCGACCAAGGGGCAGAGGTCCTGGGAGAAGATCCTGCGTACCTAGGCGAGGGCATCGTCCTCATCTGCCGTGGGCTAAGTTTCAAGCATACTTACATGTTTTTATGATGAGTACAGCTCCTGAGGTATGCCTTGCGCCGTCCGCCAGGGCTACAGAGTTTCGGAGGCCGGTTTTTCAGGGGAAGTCGTTTGGTGAATAACATGCACACATCAAGCACATAATCTCTGCAAGGACGATGGGGAGCAGGCCTCGCAGGGGGATGCCAGCAGCGAGGACCGAACAAAACAAATGAAAATTCTAATGGCCCTCACCTTGAGCTTGCAATCTTCAGAACACCAATGCTGACGATGAGGACCCGGAGGCTCGACAGCAGCACTATGATTAAGCATCCGTCCAGATACCAGCAGTTCTGCAGACAACGTACGATCTCTACAAGAGTTCGGTGGCTGCGCGGGCCCTAGTTTCATCTTATAGGGTACCACGAGCAACTTGCATACGTCCAGGCAGAAATCAATGGGAAGGCTGACACCGCTGCAGGTGTAACGCATGCAGCGCCCTCAGTTTAACGCGAATCAACGCTTCCAGGTAGGTCAAGCAATCTGCGCGAATGAGCTCTCAATGGCAACCAGTGAACCCTAGAAGCTGCAGCGGCGCCCGCGTAAGCCAGCACAAAAAGGCGCTGAGCGTCAGCTTGCTAGTACTGTAAGCACAGCCGGGCATGCCGATAAGCAGCAATAGTACAGCTACTAGAAATGATAGCAGTGAACGCGGCAGTGATGAGCCCGCTTGCATGCAGATGATTTCCAGTGACTGCAAATTCTGGGCTCATTAAATCTGTTTATAGCTCAACCTTTGGAAGTTAATTAGAGGCGCTCGTTCCAGGCGCCAAATCTGGTCGTTGCATATACCTGACATGCGGCACGGCAGGCTAACAAAACATGGCCAGGGCTTAGGGATTTAGGGCTTAGGGGGCTCATGTATTAGGGACCCTAAATCCAGGCTCATTGCTTAGGGTGAACTCCCTTAACCCTGAACCCTAAAACCCTAAGTCCAGACCGCCGATTTGGGCAGAGAGGGGGCGCAGAGTGTGGCGGAGGATGTGGACTGATCCAGTTTGAGGTTGCAAGGGCTCATTAATTTAGGGCTGTTGGCTTAGGGTTGGGGATTTGGGCTTGGGGGCTAGAACTTTCACGGAACCCAAGCAGGAATAAATTCACAAGGACATGCTTGATATCCCAAAACAGAACCAGATGTGGCGCAATTTGCATCGTTGGGATATGCTGAGAGCCTAAACCTTAAACCCTAAACCCTAAACTCTTGGGAGGGACCTCTAGAGAGGACTTCTAGCCCTTTAGATAGGCCTCACATAGTCCTTATACTGGATCAATGTTAGGGATCCTTTCAAGAGAGATACAGGGGTTTATATAGAGATATCATAGGACTTGGGGCCTTTTTATACTTTTGGGTGTATGGGATTCCTTTATTTATGTAAAAAGGATCCCTTTTTCTTCTTAGCTGTCCAAGAGGATATGTCGAGACCGCAAATTTGCAGCCTGGGCCTCTCACGCTACACGTTTTCCAAACACCCCTAGTCGTGATTATGAAATGGGCAACTGAGTCTTGGCTAGCGCTTCAAACAGCACGCTAGACATGAATGGCACCCGTTACTGCCTAGTTGGGGAATTTGGTCCATCTCTCCCCTGGCGTCATTGTCCGCTTCCCCGCTCTCAAAAACATACAGAATCGCAGCCATAACGACTCCTGAGGCTAAAGCCCATGCAGGATTTGAGAGTCCACATGCGTGCCCGCTTTGCGGAGGTCCCGATTCCATCCCCCATCTCGTGCTTGAGTGTCCTGAGCTAGGTCAACTTCGCATCAGCTTAGATCTACCGTCCCTAGTCAACAAATTGCTTCGAGCGTCAATCCTTACCGGACCCCCTTCTCTTTCAAGACCCTGGAAAAACATTCCACCTAAACAGCACCTCCCTGCTCACCCTTATTACCGCCCTGTTCCTGGATATCCATCGACTGGGGGCCGCTCCGAGGAGATGAACATTCCATTGTTAGAGCAGAGGCTTTTGCCGCTTGTTTCCAATGCCCACACCTGGGCATCGTCTACTGCGACAATGCCGCAGTGTGTGCAAACTTTTAGCAGCTAACCTCAGCGCCCTTTTGGCCACACCAATGTTTCGACAAACAGGACTATGACATCTGGCTGCCACAGGACCACATTGGGTTCAGCTGCATAAGACAAAGGCCCACTTATCCCCTCCACTCCTGGCTGAACTGACTCCCAGATGTGAGAGATCTGCGGTAACGATCACGCGGATAGACTCGCTAAGCAAGCCTTCCGGGCATTGAAAGCTGCCCAATCTCCCGCATGGTCCTCAGCAGCCGAGGGCGCGAATACCTTCGGCTGCAACATTAAAAAACTTTGGGATTTTCATCACCAGGTAAGTAGTAGACTTGCTGTAGCCCGAAAATCCAATGGGGATGTGTTCTCTGATAATGACACCATGTGGAACCCGCCAACCCACCTGAAGCAGCCTGGCAGCCATTCTTTGAACTACCAGAGTCCTGGCCTGCGCCGTGTAGACAATGGGACAACCACTGGCTGCGCCTAGTCCAATACTACTTCTCACTCCTCCAGTGGCCCCCGGCCGACACACCAGGGCTTGTGTCCTTTGTCGAGCTGCTCTTTGACATGCTAATAGCCTTCACTGTAAGCGCTCCACAGGACATGCAAGAGCATCGTGACATTGCCTACGAAGGCCCTTCTCTCGGAAAAAAAGAGTCTGACTCCCATCGGTCGTGCTACCACCTGTTCCCCCCTTGACATCCAAGCTGTTGCCTAGGCCTATGTTGCAAGAAGCCTTGAATCTGTTCTGTAGAACCTTCAACCACCTCCAGTCACGGCAGGAAATGACGCCTGTGGCGTCACTCCAACTGCCCAGTCTTAAACCTAATTTCAGTAGCCTCACTGTCTCTTTCCCTTCCCATCCCATGCTCTTGAACCCGTCTTTTGTTGCCCAGGCCTTCCGCCAACACATCGTGCCAAATCGTCGGAACCTGTTGGTCTACATGTCGCTTCCGACCCCACCTCGCCCTTTTCCATTTCCACACGACTTCCGAGCTGAGTTTCACTAGTTCTTTCACCATGAGCAGCACTCACGAACCCAATAGCGGGGAGTGGTTGGTACAGACCAGACCGAGCCATTTTTCTTCCTAGGGTAATGGGGCTAAGTATATAACCCCCTGGAGCGTTTGTGCTAACAGCGCAAGGTTGGGACTAACAGCGCGTAGCTGGTGATAACGGCGAGTAGGGGGCTTTCGTTACGCCAGTAGTAGTAGTAGTAGTAGTAGTAGTAGTAGCAGCAGCAGCCTCTAATTGACTTTGCCTAACCATTGATGCAAGCAGCTTACAAGGGTTCCGATTAAGGGTCCCTCCTAAAGCCCTCAGAGTTTTGGGTTTGGGATTTAGGGCGTAGGGTTCAGGGCTTACGGTTCAGGGTTCGGGGCTGCAGTTCCATGAGTGTCTCGAGGTTCCAAGGTTCTACCTTAGGGTATAAAAGGCTGGGCTGGTTGGTGTGTGTTTGATTGCGGCATCAAAATCGATTGTTCTCCGTGTTCCGAATTTTACTTAGCTCCCCAAAAAAGACCCATTGATTTGGGCCCCTACAAAACCTGAAAATTGCTATAGAATGCTAAGGCCTTTTAACGCGTTATAGAGCTTTAAAATCCCTAGAAATTTCATGAGCCCATAGAATCCTAAAACCTCATGAACCGTATGAGGCCTTCTAGGAGGGCAGCTGCTGTATAAGAACGACGTTTAGGGTTTAGGGTTAAAGTTCCTCACCGTCGTTTTATATGTGTCTTTTATACACACCTTACAGAAGCGGCCCCCATTGAAAAATCCCTAAATCTTGAAGCCTGAATCTAAACTCCAGACAAGAAGACATAGACCCAAAACCTTGGAGTTCAAACCTTATACCCAAAATCAGAAGCCCGAAGCCCCGGACTTCTTAGACCTCAGGCTCTAAGCCCTGCTCCCTAAACCTTAGACCCTAGGCTCTAAACCCTGAAACCCCTAAACCTTAGAACCTAAGCCCTAAACCTTCACCCGTCAGCCTTAGACCCTAGGCCCTACACCCTAACCCCTATACCTTAGACCCCAGGCCGTAAACCCAAAACTTGGATTTAGGGTTTAGGGTTTAGGGTTGGGTTTAGGGTTTGGGGTTTAGGGACACCCTCGTAGATTTCGCCAAGGAGTGGTCTCTCACTCTGGGCTGACATGCGCGGCCGCGCATACCAGGAGGTGGGGACTTTCCTTCATTGATGTAGTATAGGGTATAAGGGTGTTGGGTTTGATGGTTTTCAGGGTCTGGGGGATTTTGAAGGTTTAGAGTTTGAGGGTTTAAGGTTTAGGCCGGTATCTAGGGATAATATAAGGTTGTATGAGGACGTCATTAAGGATCTATACAGTGCAAATATTTGGTGTAAAATGGGGAGGGGACTATAAAAGCCATGAGTTGTATAGGGATATACAGGGTTGAGCGTAGATGGGTTGAGTCTTTTGGGTTAAAATGTTAAACGCTAATCCATAAAGCCCTAAACCCCAAGACCCAGACCCTAAACCCGAAACCCTATCCCAGAGCTCAGATTTCCGGGCTCCGGGTTCTTGGGTTCTGACGGTTTTCTACAGGTATTATGTGAGCTGTACGTAGTCTAAACTCCTTAAAGGGGAATTTATGAGCTACAGTCTAAACTCCTTAAGGGGGGTCTATATAGGGGATTATATAGGGGAGTACTATAGGGGTATACTAGGAGTTTAGACCATACTTCATGTAGGTTTCGCTGCTTTGGGATTAAGGGAGGCTTGAACTTCCTAGGCCGGCTGCGTGGCGTTAGGATTTAGAGTGTCGGGTTTAGTAGAGTTTGAGGTGTAAGGTGGGGCTTTGAGGCTTTGGTATGTGATTTAAGGTTTGGAGCTTTGGGTCGTTGGGTTCTAGTTTCAGACCCCGGTTGAGGGTTTAGGGAATCTTGCGCAATTTGACATCCCAAAGCATTGCAATCCCTCCCCCTACTCTTAACCAGCCCCTCCCCCGTCTTTCAACCACACCTTCTGCTATTCAACGTTCCCCTGGTTGCCCATGTATTTTGGGGGGGCCATTCATAATATTACGGTCGGTGGGGGGGGTTGTTGGATGTTGGGCTGAATGAATATTTCCAGGGTATACTTAGGGGTTCAGGCTTAGAGGTTCAGGGCAACCATAATTCATGGCAAGCATATTAGGAGACTACCCTAGGCCATTTCAGCTAGAGGTTGGATAGATAAGTGTTTTGCGGCTAAGGAACTTGCACTAAGCTGTCATGAATCCGGCTTCAGAAAATGGTAATTTACAGTACGCTTAAACCCTATAGAAGCCTGACTTCGTTTCACTTTCCATTATCCTTTCCTTTAGATTTCCGACGATGGTAACCCGAAACCCTACACCCTACATTTATATAATCGTTTCTGGGGTAATATTCTTGAACCCTAAACCCTAAGCCCTGAACATTGAATGAAGGGTTGTGGATTTAGGGCTTCATTCAACACATGCGGCTTATGCTTCTTGGGGAGTCTGTAGGGATCATGAGAGGACTGTTGCGGGATTGGAACTTAGGGCATTTGGGATCCTGCCTGGTTTAAGGGTACCCACCTGACAATTACCTACCTGGGTAGTATTTTACTTGGGGACACGATGGTATCCAATCAAGAGTAAGATGATATCCTCCTTGGGGTATAGTATTATATATGAAGAAAATAATCTTACTGGGTTCAACACCAAAAACCAGATAGGAGCCACGAACCCGAATGCAGACACGTGACTCGTACAGGCAATGCTAATGACACCCCACGGGCGAAACCACTTCGGAGAC
>CAJNIZ010001902.1:0-27646 GCA_905231905.1 Symbiodinium pilosum | reverse complement strand
TTCAGGGTTCAGGGTTTGGGCTTTGGGGTTTGGGGTTTAGGTTTCTGGGTCCAGTCTTTTGGCGTGTAGGTTTCAAAGTTAAATTGGTTCCTACTTAATTTCAAGTCGGATTGAGGTATGTAGTTTTTCCTGTTTCAGCGATAGAGGGTATACAAGGGAAACATATTGGATGTTAACCCTAAACCCTAAACCTCACCAACCGACCGCCCCCTGAAAGGCTTAGTGGATTGCTTATTCAGAACTGCTAGTATGTGGCTGACTGTAGCCTACATGAACCCTCCAAGGTAGGACCTTTTTTGGGTAGTCCAAATAAGAGCCCTAACCAAAGAACATGCCAAACCCAAAAAGGACCTAAACCCTAAACCCTAGCCCCTAAATCCTGAACCCTAAACTACATTGCAGGGTCCAGGTATGTTCTTCATCCCTCGAACTTCTGCAGGAAGGCCTGCAACACGTGAAGTCCCTCACCCGGCTCTCCCAGGAATAGTTCGTGGTGAGCCCCAAACCATTTACTTCTCCCAGGAAATTCCAACTACTGCATACAAGGACGCCTATGCTTACTGTAGGTCCTTCATATTACTTCCTGAAAATCCGGATATCCCTTGTTGCAAAACTTACATGGGCCAGTTTGACTCATGTTCCAGGCTACCCTACGACGACAAGCGACCCAGTCGTTGGGTTTCAGGGACTGTGCCTCGATCCTTACGGTTCAGAGCGTTCGTTGAAGGGATTTATCGGTGTCATGTAGGGTTATATGGGGGCTGTAGAGTTCAGGATGTATAGGCGAGTGCATGCATACGTATTCTTTATATGTGGATTTTACTGAATAAGGGAGACCCGAGTGGAAAGTTGAAAACGGTGCGGTGTGGTAGCTGCCAGGGCATGTAAAGGATCCTGAGTAGTTGGGTAGGTGCACTTGAAACTGCAGGCTTCCTAGATTCTAGGTTTCCATGTTTTACAGTGTAGAGTTTGCGGCCTATGCAACAGTGCAACTCAGTGTCAGGGAGATCCACCAAAAGGGGGCTGCACGGTTTACCGTGTTGGGTTTAGCGTTTGGATTTTAGGGGCTGCATCACGCCAAGAAGAAGTCATGGTTTAGGCAGCTGGAGCGTTGCCTACGGCTTATGTGAGCTGTTTGTCATTTCGCTGTTTGACTGGTCGTTTCTAGCATGTTTGTGGTTGGTTCTGAAAGTCTGCGCTTCTCATCAAAAAGGCTCATGAACTCAGTCTTGGCTTTGGTGTTTGGAGTTCAGAACGAACTCCACAGTTTCTGAGGATTCAGTGGACCCAGTTGTTTCAAGATTTTTTCGTAGAACACAAAATGTTTTAAAAGTTGTTAAGTTGTTATGGGAAGCGCCCCCCCTTTTTTTGTTTGAAGCCTCCTATCTCTGAGTTAAGTGTGGTTGGTCGCGAAAGCTGTTTTCTGCAAAAAGACTAGAAACATGTCTCCAAGCAACCCGCAACTCGAAGCAACCTTCTCCTGTAAATGAGTGTAGGCAGGCGTCCTGAAACTTGCTGGTGTTTCCGTCCCCCAAACTAACATGGAACCTGATATAGCCCCCTGGTTTCAGGATAGTAATTATAGGGTGAACCTCTTCCATTATCATGTTCAGGCCTATAACATGGGCTGGGGGGCTGAATAAGTCTTATGGTTGTATTTCAAAAGCTGCGCTCTTTGTTGTCGGAGCACGCTCCGTTTACTTAGGAGCAGGGCCTTTCAACGTCGTCTCCATTATCTTTTTCATTTCTTAATTCCAACCCTGTACCCTAAAACCTAAGCCCTAACCAGTGGGTTTTTTGAGCTCCAACGTTCGGCGTTCTGCAGTTACCTAGTCTTGGGGATGACACCGTGGTAGCGAGAGTGATGCGCTTTTTTGACATGGCCGTCTGTTTCCACATTAAGCTTAAGACACAAGAAGCCCCTAAATCCATGCTTGCAACCAGGCAATATGCTGTAGGCCCTTATGACTACCATGGTTGACAACACTAATGTTTGGTAATATGCTTGCCGGGTCTCGAAGCCTTAGACGCCGACATCCCAGTTGTCATTTTGATTTTCATCTTCTTGGCTCCCTGACTCTCCACTATCTGCTAACCCTCGTCTATATCCCATGATTATTATGGTTTTTGGGGGGTCACCAGCATAGTGCAACCTCTAATGTTTAGAGTACCAAAGAGGGATTATGTTTTGTTTTACAACGAACCCCACACCCTAAGCCTTGTTCAGCCAGGACCCTACGCCCTGAGCCTTTGACACTAACTTGACCCACATAAACGTTTTGAACCCAGCACAACGGCTTCAGACCAAGGTAGAGGCGATCGAGCAAGATCCTGCCCTTTCGATGGAAGTGAGAGGTATGTTAGAAGCCCCACCGGCCAAATACAAGCCCAAGAAGTAAGCTGTACAATTAGGCAGAAGACTCATGATTCAAGGCCTAAAGATTCGATGCGCCTAGGAATCCCCCGCGGAATTACCAAAAGTATCCCACAGAAACCCCAAAAATACCGCAAAACTTGTTTTGCATCTTTTTGGTAGCCCACATCCCCCATGATAAAAGAGCACCACAGTACTGTCACGCAGGAGTCCTGTGCACTGTGTCCGACATACAGTAAACCCTGCACAGGCCAAGAACCACCCCAAACCCTAAACCCTAAACCCCTATATAACCTATCAACCGTAAGACTTGGCAAGCTCCCTAGTGGCTGCAGCTATGCCTTTTCACCTGCTGCCCTACCCGAACGAAAAGAGAGTATGCACGGATTTCATTCGCATTATGTAAGGAGGACGTACCATCCTAGACCCTCCAGCTATTCTGAAGAATACCCTGAATACCCGTTACTAGGCATCATATACCCCCATGGAGGGGTACAAGGAGGGTATTGGATAGTCGTATTTGATTTCATGCAGAGCTACGGCTTCGCTATGAGAAGAGGGAAGCATTGCACCGTAGTTACATAGGATATATATATATATAGTATAAGTATATAGCGTTTAGGGCTTCGGGAGACTCAACCGTTAGGCAGTTGCAGAGTTGACCGGGATTCAGGCTTCAGGGCTCTTGCCTGAGACCCCAATGTTTAAATCCTAGACGCTCTAATCCTAAACCCAAAGCCCTACATCCCAAAATCCTACATCCTAAAACCCTACATCCTAAAACCCTACATCCTAAAACTCCAAATCCTAAACCCTAAATCATAAACCCTAAACCTCAAATCCTAAGTCCTACGCAAGAAATTCATAATCCGGCTCATCCCAAGGATTCCCCTGACCGTTTTGACGACATGCTCATGATCAACACAGGGGAGGTGACCTACAGCATTTCTCGTGCTTTGGCTGCATCAAAGGGGTTCAGGGCTTGGGGGTTAGGGTTTTGGGTTTGGGGTTTAGAGTCTAGGATTTGGGGTTTAGGGCTTGGCGTTTAGGGTTTGAGGTTGGGTTTCTGCAGGAAGTTGGATTTGGGATGCTGGGGTGTGCAGGAGCTATTTATGTGGATTTTTGGTTTGGGGTTTAAGTGCGTCGTATTGAAGCATGCATCTTGCATTCCTACCTTCCAGCCTCATCCTTGGATAGCACCCCGCTCCGCCACCTCTTGTGTGAGAGGTTGGAGTCTTGGGGCTCTTAGTTGCCTTGCCTGCAATTCCATTTGAGCTACAGTCTAAGCTTGTTACATGAGGTTACAGAGGGTGAAGGGTTTAGGGTTTAGGGTCTAAACTCCTTAAAGAGGGTCACGTAAGGGTTGTAAGGGGGACGCTAGGGCATTAGATTGTAGCTCATGTATCTACCTAGACCCTCCATCTACCCTTTATTAAGCCGTAAGTACCCGCCATAAGCGCCCACATATCCCCAATTGAAGGTACTAGGAGAGTCTTGGTACCGGGTCTTGATTTCAAGCAAGGAGCTGCAGGTACTTTGCAGAAAGCAACCAGCGCAACCAATGTAGCATCCGAAATCCACGACAGCTGAATCCATATCCCTGAGGGTCCACTTACTTTGTACCCAACGAGGATGCATTTAGGCCCCCGGTACGTATGTGTATGTATGTATGTATGTATGTATGTATGTATGTATGTATGTGTATTTAGCATGTCAAAACCCATTCGGGCCCAATGTATGTTGTCTACAGATGCTAGGGCCCGCAGGGCAAGCCCTGAGCCCTTAAACTCTCAACCCTTGAATCCTAAACCCTTTCATGCTGGACCCTTGAACCTTAAACCCCTTAAACCCTAACACCTGAAATCCTAAGCAAATTCCAAATCCTAGTTGGACGGCGCCTGCAGTGCGATGCGTGCGCTGAAGCCCTAAATCTAGCTATAGCCCCTTTTAAGTAGATAGAATATGGGATATATGGGGATCTCATTATAAATATACCCGAAGCAGCCATATTCTACTTACTTAATCGAGGAGGACTATAAATCTAGCTAAGGCTACAACTGCATGCCCCACCTGCGCTCCACGCTCCTCCAAAATCGGCACGTGATTCAGCCGGGCGAGACGGCTCCCTTTCTCAAACAAGCCCACTTGAGCTATAGTCTAAACTTTTCAAATGGGGGTTATATAGGGGATAATGTAGGGTTTAGGGTTTGGGATTTAGGTTTAGGGTTTAGGATTTAAGGTTTAGGGTCTAAACTCTTCAACGGGAGTTCTATAGGGCATTATATAGGGAAATCTTATGGGGGTTATTCAGGAGGATAGCAGGAGTTTAGACTACAGCCCCCTTGGAATAGGAGTAGGAGGTAGTAGACTTATGGTAGCTTCTCAAAATAGGAAACCCCAATATAGACTTCAACATACCCAAACCCTCACTCATTATAGGTATCTCCCACAAAGGGGCTCCTAATTTATGGAAACACCTTCATGGAGTTGTCAGGTTCGGGTTTCGAAGCTGGGGGATGAAGATTAACATTAGTTAGGGTTCACCCATGTAGGGATTTCTGTAAACGGCAGGGGTATTATGTTGGGGACCTACAGGGCCTAGAACGGAGGATTACAAAGGACTTCTGGGTTCTTGCTTGGAATCATCGGTGAGTTTGAGAACACCGCTTTCTTAGGTTGTATACATGACGCACTTGTGCATAGCGATTACGGAACACGAGCCCATTACATTATTCTGCAGTAGCATGCTGCTGCAGTGCTAGAGTCTACACGAGGTATCTACCTGGGGACTATTCGATGGCCCAGGGAAAGATGATGTTATAGTGTTCTGTCCATCAGCTGCAGTTTGGAGCGCTTACAGCGCAGGCAGGAAGAGAGGTAGAGCTTAGGGCTTAGGATGGACAAAACTGATGCGCCTCTTTCTTACTTCCCACTCTTTTCAGAGCTTGTGGCCCTAAAGCCTGAACCACCAAAATTATCACGTGCAAGGTACGACAAGGCCCTTGTGCCCAGAACATCACCCTAAAACCCTGCATCTTCATCCGCCTATATCCCCACGTACCCTGTAGGTCCCCATATGGGGTTTTCCCAAAATTAGGGGTTCTTGCTTGGGGGGTCCCCATAATCAGGACTATAGTATATTGGGGTCTATATTGGGTTCCCCTTGTTTTAGGAAACTACCATATATTCCTTAAGGGGAATCGGAACCTATCTACCCCAAACCCTGAACCCCTCACACTGAAGCTCTGCATTTACTTGCGGTCAGCCATTGTCCGGGCCAAGGCCGGACTAAAAACATAGTGTTTTATAAATCACAGGCCCAGAACCTGGTTTCCATCAATAGGCATCCCCATAGCATCTATCCCTAAATGTACCACAATCCTTCTGTCTGAGGACCCCCGTCGAAATGGGGTGCATTGAGGGAATGCATCTTGTGAGATTTACCTGCATCATAAAAACAGTCCGAGATCTGGAAGCCGACGTTTCTGACTCTAAACCAGGTAGATTGCCATTGGCACCTAGATAGGACAGAACACAAAACCCTAAACCCTCAACCCCAACCTACAAGAAACCTCTGAGTTCCCTTTAAAATTCCCCTAAACCCCATATTCTATCTGCTTAAGGGGCCCTGTAATTCTCCCTCTGTGGAGGTCTGTCCTGCTAGGAAAAACCCTGCACAAGGCTGACCCCAAACCCTTTATAGTCCCACTCAAGTAGCTAGAATATGGGGTATATGGGGATCTAATTTTACTATAACCAAAGCCATATTCTATCTACTTAAGGGGGACTATACACCCTCAACCCTAAACCCTAAATAGTAGTTTCCATTTTCGTTTCCATTATCCCAAGATATAACCCTAAGATTCTATCTACTTAAGGGGGACTATAACCGTAAATGTGCCGACGTCCACCTCCCAGGTTTACATCAAAGCTCCGATCTACTGCACAGCAGGGGATTGGATTCTGGTGCCAGGAGAGGGCTTAGGGTTTAGGATCTACCCTAGACCCTATAAATCCTGAACCCTTAGAACGCAAGGTTTGCGGATTCCATGTCCGGAAAAAACCCAATTTATAGCGAGGTTGGATATAAATTGCACATGTCGCGTGATGTGCCTAGTAGTCTGTTGAAGTTGAAAATCCTGCATGATTGTGATATACTAAACAGCCAGGATTCTCAAAGTATCAAGCGCTGAGAGTTTAAGGTTTAGGGTCTGGGGGTCATGCAGGATTGTTTTCGTATAAGGCATTGTGCAGCGAAACTGCCTGAAACTCTCACATGGTAGATTGAAAAACGTATGTTCCCTTTCTGGGTATCCTGAGAATCCGAGGCCGTATGATTTTCGGGACCTAAAACGCTCTGTAGGGCTTTGGGAGGCTTCAGGGTTTAGAATTTCTAGTTTAGTGTTGTGGCTTCAGGGTTTAGGGTTTTGGTGCTTCAGGGTAGATGTTGTTGACAGGATTAGGTCTTGGTGTTTGGCGTTTGCTGAGTGAAATTACCCAACCCCTAGTAATAATGATTGCATAGTTCCTGCAAGATGAATTCTGAATGCATTTAGAGGAGAATAACACAAATACACGCAAATATTCTGTCCGTCAAAGGCTTTCAAGAAAAAATCCTGGTTGTAGCTTCACTGCAGGAGACGTGGGCCACGTCGTCACCATTCATGCCAGTGGCGAGCATCCTTAGCAGCAGCGCCAGATGGGCTATAGTCTAAATTCCTAAAAGGGGGGGGGGTATACAGGGCAGTGTGTACCGGAGCCTTAGAGGAGTTACTAAGGGGGATACTAGGGGTTTAGACTGTAGCTCACATGGGATTTCCCAAGTTTATGAGCCGCTCCCTCATAATTAACCACACATATAAAATATAGGCATTTCTGAATATTCTGGGTCCCTTTAACTTCTACATGCCCAAAGTTGTCGTCCTTATTGCAGGGATGTCCAAACATGCCTCGTGCTTTCCCGAAAACCCTAAACCCCTAAACCCTGAACCCTAAGGGATCAGCTGCTGTTTGCAGGGAGTGGATTCCGAAGAGGGAGGGAATATTAACTAGAGGAGGAAGCGATTGTTTGGCTTAAGAGGTTGGAAAATATTCAAGTTATGCAATAACCAGGTTATAGCCCATATCACCCATGCCTGCGATTATAAATAAAGCCATCCTAAACCCCAAGCCCTTGAAACCCTAGACCCTTAAAATTCTAAACAAAGGGCATAGGGTTTAGGGTTATATTAGATTGATTTCCAACGGTATACTGTTCTCAAAAACCAGCGGGGAATATTCAGGTCTGTGTAACGTTTCCAGAAGCCCCCGTCCTGTTTTTTTTTTGGAGTGTCCAAAGTTCAGGGATCCCTTTTTGAGGGTCCTTTCTTAAGGACTACAAGAACTTGTAAGGCTTCTTGGAGCTGCCAAATGGAGTTGCGGCCATGCGAGTTTGGTATCTTTTGGGGCAGCCATAAGAGCAGGGTTGTAGGTTTATGCGAGGTTTAGGATGTGTCTTCACATATATATATATAAAACATGTATATAGAAACCCCTAAAGGATGCCATTGCCTACGGTGACTGTCATCCCTCCATCCTGAACAGGTTCGCATCTCAAGCCCCGCGCGAACAAGGGCAGTCTAATGTTTCGGGTTTAGGGCACTACGAGGTCGCCAACCTATGGTAGAAGTTGGTATGCAGGGTTGAATTAGGGATAATGGAGAACCAAATGGCATAGAAAAAGAAATGGAAACTGTTCTTGTTCAGAGGTTCAGATTGATGATTGCCACTATTCTGGCCCCAGATTCTTTATGATAATGGTATAGGGTACCTCACATGGACCCCGATGATGTTTCTAGCTGTTCAGGCCACCAAGCCCTAAATCTTCCTTGTGATCTGCTCCGGCACCTCGGGCACATGTCGCCCATATTGGCAAAAACAACATGTCACACATCAGGCCATGGGGAGACCGATCAACTATAGAAAACATCAAACCCTAAACCCTAAAATCGGGTCATTGTTGGATATAGATTGTAGCCCAACCTTTAAGGGATTCAAATTGCCCAGAGCTACAGTAGGACTTCAGGGCCAAAGTACACCTGTTGTACCCTGTACATCCCGAAACGTCTCTGCACTGCATAACCCTCTATGCCCCCAATCCCTAAACCCGAACACACACAGGAACCTACTAGCTCAAAGCCCTGAACCTGAGACCAAGCAGCTCTAAGGTACGAAATTGAGGCGGCCTGGGATTTATCCAAATCCCGATACCTGGCCGGGAGGGAAGTGCCTTGGTTCAGCATTCTCCCTAAGGGTCCAAGACCCCCATATAGTAGGGTCCCTTTAAGAGGTTAAAGGGGGATATAGAGGGATATAGGGGGACTATATAAGGGTCCAGGGACCCAGGTAATAGGGTTTTTAAGGGCCCAAATACCATTGATGACATAGTATTTGGGCTCTAAAACCCTATTATCTGAGTCCTTGGACCCTGAGGGTCTTCTTCTTGCTGGTGCTACTTTTCGCTACCTTCTTAAGTCTTAGTTTTGTCGGGTGTGTAGGGTTTAGGGGCTTCTTGTTAATACTAATTATTCACTGCCATTGAAAATTCCCAGGTATATTATGATCATTCTGTTTTTGGGGGGAGACGGTGTGTAGAGTTTACTGTAGGGTCTGTTGGGTGGAATGCCTGAGGGGGAGTTGAGTAAGGGTTTGGGTTTAGCGGGTTTATTTCGTTGCGGTGGCTAGGGTTTCAAAATGGGTTTATGGCTGGTAACAGGGATGGATTAACCTATTCCGCATTGTGAGTTTGACTTCAATATGGAGGGGTCACCTTTTTGTTGAGGTCGCGGTCCTTTATTGTTTGGCTGCATATATATCACAAAGCATCTCGTGGCAAGGTCTTACAAAGTGTTCCTTGGCCCGTGGGAGGTTCCACCCTTGCTTTGGAGGAAATGCGTTTTTCACGTTTTGCTGTTGGCGGGTTGGCTGTGAGTTCTGGATTCAGGTGCTTGCACACCAAGGGTTAGCATTTCTGAGGCAGTTGACGTGATGAGGATTTGCGTGTATGAGCTTATATCTGTGGATTTAGGTAACGGATGGTGGTTTCCGTACCTGGAGGATGCGTAGGACAGGAAAACTTAAACAAGCTAAAAGATCGAATCATACGTCGTCATGTGAGCTATAGTCTAAAGTCCTTACAGGGGGTTATATAGGGGCTTATATAGGGAGTATTATAGGGGCTAGTAAGGGGGATACTAGGACCACGAGTTTAGACAATGGCTCATTTGGTAATGACAGGTCATTGAGTCGCAGTTGCTGTTCCATACCCTGCACGGTTCCAAAGCGTGGGACAGCTTCGCAAGGGCCCCTTGTAGTTGGCTCAAGAGGGAGTGGAAGTCCCTGAGCAATGTGATCCCTTCATCTCATTCCGAGACCGTCCCCCATTCCTAAACATTGTAACCTAAACCCTAAAACCTTAACCCTTAAGCCTAAACCCAAATCCTAAGCCCCTAATCCGAAACCCCAAACCTTTCAACCTTAATATTTAAACTCGAAACCCTCCATCCTGATCCGGAATCTCTTTACCTCCTGAACACGAAGTCGCGAACGAAGCACTTATAAACCCCATCCTGTTGCTCCCCAAAAAGAGTCTGAAGTCCTTGATCGCTTGAGCCGTGTGATCCCACAAATCTTGTTGCAAAATCCGTAAGGGTTTAGGTTAAAGGTTTGTCAAAATCTTTGGGTGCCCTAAATATCAGGGGCCGTATCATTACGGGTGGACCAGAATTTTGACAACCCACTTTAACGCCTTACAAGAGAGCAAAAAAGCTGGGCCAGAAATGCCCCCAAAACAAGGGATTCCATCAGACATCCCCAGCATGCTACGGCCCGGTTAGGTTTCTTGGGATGGCCTCTGCTTTTGCAGTTTCAGATTTCATGATTCTGGAAGTTTCTGTATTCTCTCTGCATGGGATCTTGGGATTTTTTGGCATACCCATACTTCCAGAGGATTAACTCGGATGCCCCCGCTTTTGAGAAACATACTTTTTAAATTCCACACAGTTAATACTGAAAAGGGAGAGTCTGGCTCACTGCAGGACTTACTGCCATACCTACAGGAAGAGGCCAGAGGGACCTCTAGGGTTTAGGGGTTTAAGGGTTTGGGGTTTAGGATTCAAGGGCTTAGGGTTTAGGGCAGGTTCTTGTTGAACTGTACCATTAGGACCTTCATCAGAAATTCCTTCTGGGGGCACGGATAGTGGTACAGCGCCTCAATTTCAGGCTGCAAGCCCCTCATCTTGGAATTGCGCATATGCTAAGAATAACTTGGCTGTGGTCTTTTTTTGTGGCTGCTCTGTTTGCGTTCACCATTGCTAGATAGGGCCTCTACTTCAGGGTAGAACAGAGACACTACATAAGGAGACTGCTGGCCCTACTCTGCTTCGGCTATCCACGCGTCAGTATGCTGAAAGTAATGCGCCGAAACGCTGGGCATTATGCTGCTTGCACAGTTCCACTCTTTTCACGCAGCGCATGTTTTTTTGCATATGGTTCCCGGAAAGTAGGTAGAATATGGAATTGCCCAATATCATAAAAGATCCCCATATACCCTGCATTCCATCTATTTGAGTGGGGCTGTAACTCCATAGTTCCTACCCCAAGGCCCCTGGAACCCCATACTGAATCCCAAACCTCATCCCCGAGAAGCTGGCCCTACAAGTTTGTTAGATTCAGTCTCCTTGCTTGTGCCACCCCGCCCTCCCCCTCCCTCCCATCAGCAGACTCGCTCGCCAGTTCCCGTCTGCAAGATTCAATAGCCTGTCAGGGCCACTCTTAAATTGCTGCAACTAAGACTTTGATTAACGCCTTTGATGGAGAAATCATTGGGTGTTCGCTTGTAGTGCTGCATTCGCTGACTTTCTCAACTTGCGTGATAATGACTTGCCCAGGAGGCTTTGCATTTTAGCCTCCGAGTGAAGCATCAAATGTTGAAGTTCGTACCTCAAACCCTAAACCCCTAAACCCTAACCATTAAACCCTAAACCCCTAAACCCTCAATCCTAGAACGTACATGAGGAACCCCAAACTCTAAACCCTAATCATCCCTAATCCCTATAGAACCCAGAACCAGGGAGCTCTCAATGGTCCATAGGTTTCCTCTTTGTAGAGGTTTAGGGGTATAGGGATGATATAGGGGTTATATAAGGGTTATATAGGTGTGGTTTAGGGGCTATATAAGGGTTATGTAGGTTTCGTCTTTGGTGAGGCCTAGAGCTTTTTGAATACCATGTAATGTAATAGCCCCCCAGTGCACCCCAGATTGGACGAACCTTCTGAGAAACCTCTGGATTCTCTTAGAACTCACTTGAAAGAACCCTGAGAGGTTCTGTCCTATTTCGGGGGTCTTCTAGGAATCCACACTAATGAATACATATGGCTTCAACTTCTTGCTCTTGGGTTCCCCCGGTCATCAAGAATAGTTCCTGTCGCTTAGTGGTAATGGGGAAATGAATCCAGGGCTGGTTCAGGACAGGTGGAGACACGGGGACGATTTAATCTGTAATGGGAATATGAGGGATATATCCGTAAGCCGTTGGGTGGGGATACAAAATTAGTACACCATGTTTAGATAAGGTACTCCACCCCCCTACTACAGCCGATAGCCCCTCCCGAAAATTCATCGCGATTCCCCCGCCTCAGCCCCAAATTCTAAAGCTGCAACCCTGCACGCTGTCCTTAGCAAATCCATCAGTACAGACTTATGTACCCCAAAAGGGGCCTTAAACACAGTCAACAGAAAGGCCATTATTCTACATACTTTGGGGCGGCCCAGGTAAGCCTTAAGCCTTACGCCCTCCAGCCCCAAATCCTAAACCCTGTGCTAGGCGCTGCAATGTGCCGCTCGATGCGGGCATTTGGACATTGTTGACGAACTCCTTAGGGCAAAGGCAGTGCCCTGACGTTGGGTTAAGGGTGTACCGCACAATTTTAGGGTTTTAGGCTTCAGGGAGTGGTGTTTTCGTGTTCCAGGCTTTAGTACTTAGATGTCGAATTTATTTGTCATGTTTGCAGGGGGTTGCCTAATCTCCAATGTTTATGCTAAATTCTTCGGCCCGCCCTGAACGGGAAGCACCTTCGCAAGTCCGAGAATTCTCCCAACCCACTCAACAACATTAATACATAATTACCCTGAATCTCTAGCCCTTTACAACGCAGCAAAATTCATATCCGCGATTTTGAACAAAGACCCTGCATCCCAAGTCCTTACAAACAAAGCTCAAAAGAACAAATTAAACAAGGACTTCAAGCCCTCAACTCCAAATGAAATTCGAGAATCTATATGGTAGTTTCCCACCGTCCTGTAATCCGTCTTATGGGGACCCCCGAAATCGCAGCCATGACTCTCGGAAACCTCCGAAGCAGACAAGGACCTCTTGGCCGGTCCACGAACTGCGCTGCATGTAGCCGCGGAGGCTGGTCATGTGGAGCAACTCAGCCGCACTTTCATCGTGGGTCCCGAACTCCTGGGTTGCTACTTCTGGTGCATCCCGGGGAATACTTGTGTGTTACTAGGGGACCGTTATCCGTATGTCATCTTATATAAGTTATATAACCCATACGAATCCAGTGTTATAGGGCCAGAAATCTATCCCGGATGTACAGTAAACAAGTGTAAATAAAGAGGGTTCTATATTACGGCAATTTGCCTTAACTCAATCGATTACCCCGAGGCTCCACCTGGCTATGCTTTACCCCTAACCGCTTATAAGCCCCAACACCTAAGCCCTAAAACCTAAAACCTAACCCCCAAACCCTAAAACCTGAACCCTAAACCAAGATCTAGCCTGTTAAGACAAGATAACCGTGCTCGCAGGGAATGCAAACGAGGGTAGTGCGACATGGTTGTAAGGGAACTCCGGGTTACAGGAGATACGCGGCTTAGGGTTTAGGATTTAGGGTTTGGGATTTAGGGACTTAGGGCTTATAGGCTGTAAGATTCAGGGTCTTGGGACTTAGGGTTTAGGATTTAGGGTTTGGGTTTTAGGGACTTAGTGCTTAGGCTGTAAGACTCAGGGCTTAGGGACTTAGGGTTTAGGGATTTAGGGTGTCACGAAAGATTCTGTGAGCCGCTTGACCAGACGCACTTTCCAATGCGCAGGGACGGAGCTTTCAAAATTCAAGTTGCTTGAAGCATCCTAGATGCTAGAACATTCTTCACCCCCCCGGATCTTTTGTTAAACAGGATATGGGCGAGCATTATTACAGCCTGAACCGTAGACCCTAGATAGGGGCATCTGGGAAGCAAAAGGATTGCCTGACAGCTTCTCAAAAGTGCGGGAAGCTTTTCTTCTTTGCACCTGGACTCCCCTTGTGTTGAAGATTCAGAGTTGCTTCCTTTCTCTTGGGAGTCTACAAAGCTCAACGCCTTTTTAGGGGGACATCTCAGACCTCAAGTCCACTTGTGTCCGAGGATTGTTGGGCGTCTGATCCAAGCGCGTGCCGACATGGATGCGCAGTGGCTAGCAACCTTGCTTAAGGGAGAGATTTGCATGAGAGTTTCTCAAAAAAACATTAATCCAGAATTTCCCACATAATCCTGTGCTCTGCATTTTGCGCCCTCAAGCCGCTGATCCTCCATAGTAGCCTCAAAGCGATGTGTTATTTGCCAGTGTTGGTTCAGATGTTGGGAAGCAGCGGGTTCTGGTGTGCCCTAGATACCTGCATGCTTTGACATAAACCCCCATATTACTAGTACGTAATATAAGCATAATTAAGCCCTACATACAGCAAGCCCTAAGACCCTTTCCCTACATCCTAAACCCCAAACCATTTCCCTAAATCTTAAACCCTAAACCCCCTAAATCCTAAACCCTAAACGAAACCTAAATCCTAAACCCTAAGCCACCTAAGCCTTAGACCTTTTCAAGTAACCACGCAAGCTTGCCGCTTTAGATTTCCAACTCCGTCCTCGAGACGGCGGTGTGGACCCGGCAGGAAGACGTAGCTGCTCGAAGATCTGCTGGGTCTAGGGTTTAGGGTTCAGTGGGTGGTTCGTAAGATAGTTTTGTTCTCGTAGCTTTGAGTGAGTTACTAAGGAATATTGGTGAGTGTACATGTTTGGTTTCCGGTTTTGAGGACCCTGAATCTGAATTGGGGCAGCTGCTGCTTCAGGTTGTAGAGGTGGTTCAGAAGATTTCGAAGGTTGAGGTGTGAGTGAGTTGAAGGGGTTCAAGGAGGTTTGCTGGTAGCTTTGAGCATGTACGCGCCGTATAAAAAACCCTAAACCCTAAAACCCGCCGGACCCAAGACTACCCTGGGCCTTAAGAAGTCCTATATACTCTTTATCAGCTCCTTGAGCTGATATTATAACCACTTATGCTGGGTTTCTGCTGAGGAGCTTAAACTGTTCAGGGTTCAGGGTCTAGGGCGTAAGGGTTAAGTGTTTAGGGCACACCCAAAACCAACCCCCAGATTGAAATGACCAACTTGAACCTGATATCGTTCTTTTTTTGGGAGAGGAGCGCGCAAACACTAGACACCGTACCCACGGCACTCAGGTTTCATACTTGCTGCAGACGAATGCCACGCTGACATCGAGGAAGCCCTTTTTTGGTTAGGGCTTCAAACTTAGGGTTGGGAGCTATGGGGTGCGGGGTTCATAGGGTGGTACAGGATTTCCTCTACCCATTGCGGCGACCCAGTTCGAATCCTGACCGGTAGCACCAATTGTAGAGCGTGACGCTTGTGATTTGGAATTCAAGGAGTAGGTCAGCAGCCTGAGGCAACTCACCCATACTAGGAGCACTCTCCCAAACGCCAATCCCCAACACGCCAAAGTGCCGTGATGAATTCATCAAACTCCTAAGTGAGGTTTGATCCTTAAACCCTACATGTACATGTACACACATGCACACACATGCACATACATGCATACCTACCTACCTACCTACCTACCTACCCACCTACCTACCTACCTACCTACCTACCTACTTACCTACATACATACATACATACTACATGCATGCATTCACCCAAGCCCCTGATCAGGCGCCCCCTGCAGTTGCTGGCAGAGGCCATCGCAGCCGCACGATCTGCAGGATGGCACTGTCACAAGTCTGGGCTGCTGTTAAAGATTTCAAATTATAGTACCCCTTAAATAGATAGAATATGGGGCATATGGGGATCTTATTATAATATACCCAAAGCCATATTCTATCTACTTTAGGGGGAAGTTAACGTGACATGAGATTTAGTAAGCAATAGGTTCTTCCTAATACAGTAAATTAATCCTTAACAGCACCGCCACAAGAAAGGATTCAGGGGGCCATGAGGGTTTAGGGGTGGGGATTTTCCAATTCAGGCTCCAGGCTATAGGGGTTTAGGGTTGCGGATTATACAGGGTGTAGGGATTGAGGGACGTAGGCTTTTAAGGGCCGCAGGGGTGCAGTAAGCTCAAAAAACCTACAGGTTTGTAGGGTAGACTTCTTCATTGATGGTAACCTGGTAATTACTCCTAAGCCGTATCTGTTCGCACTCTCCCGGACCACAAATACTTACTCTGCTGCTCCCAAACCTGGTGTGTGCTTCAGAGAGTGGGAGTGGATACCTACAATAAGGCTTACAGCACATAATCCCCTAGAACAGTACCAGAATCTCTCCCTCACGCCCACTGAAGCATCAATGAGGAATTTGCATGTGCTACCCAGTGCAAGTTGCTAGGCTCATGATCTGATAGTCAGGATCGAAGGAGCAGGGTTCAAGATTGCAACATGCTAATCAAAACCCTCAGCCCTAACCAACATCCTGGCTGAGAAAGTCCCCGAGTAGATAGACTTTTGTGATGAAGAGGAATCTCGACGCAGCCGCTGGTTCATCAGCTGCTTCAGTTGATGCACGAGCTCACAGACGCATGGGCTCTTCAGAAAGGGGGGATTTTGGTAGCCCATCCATCAAGCACGGCCCCTTAAACAGTGATATGATTTGTTCAGGCGTCCTTGTCGTGAGGTGTGGGGGTTGCCAAAATACCCTCGCTAAGTTATCTTATCTCTAAATTGACCCGGAGTAGACTTACTTGAAGTCTGTTTCGTTGGAGGGGAAAGTACGGGGAGTGGAAAGGATCCCATTCATACACCGACCCAGGTACGGTTTTTTCCTTGCTGGTCCTTCATGGCTGAGGTCTCCTTGTGCAGGATTTGGGGTTCAGGGTTTCTAAGCGCACGCTTTGCCAGAAAGATGGCGCTGCAAGTGTGGGCTTCTGTGAGCTATAGTCTAAACTCCTAGCATCCCTCTCAATAAACCCTATAGTAGTTCCCTAGATCATACCTATATAATCGCCTTTGAGGAGTTTAGACCCTAAACCTCGCTTTGATATAGTGATTTAAACCTTAGTTATTTTGCGAACAATGCCGCCCCATTGGCCCCCAGGGGGCCTCTAAACCTGAATGATTTCGTGGACAACGGGTTCAGAGTTTAGGGTTCAGGGCTTAGAGTTTAGGATTCAGGGCTCAGAGTTTAGGGTCCAGGGCTTAGAGTTTTGGGTTCAGGGCTCAGAGTTTGGGGTTCAGGGCTTAGAGTTTAGGGTTCACGGCTTAGAGTTTAGGGTTCAGCCCTCAACCCTAAACTCTGACCCTTAACCAAATCCCTTCCCGACGCCCGTGGCGCACCCCAAGGATCCGAACGATGACACCGAAACGTCAGACCTGTGGTTGGACCGCTCCTGATCTTCGGCCAAATCTACCCCCCACGGGGGGAACTAGGGGGGGGGGGGGTTAGCATTGGGGTCCATGACAGATTCAGTAGCATTCATAAAGTGTATACTATGGGATTTAGGGTTTTACTACAGTGCTCCATACAGTGACAAGAAAATTCATCTCTGCCAGTTTATTGGGACAAATTCATTTTGTGGTGCAATTTGGCCCAATGCAGCAGTAGAATTTCTAATGGTTATACAAATGACTTGTATAGTGACAAAATAATCTTTTCCTTGAGCATTTTAGAACAAGCTCTTTTTCTGGTGGTCAGGTCAAGAACGAATTCAGCAGCATATGTTTTAGTGGATATACTTCAGTCCTCAATACGGAGACAAGAAACTCTACCCCTTGGGTACTTTCTAGAAAGCTGACTTTCTGGAAGTTAGTAGGGATTGAAGAAGGAATGGGCAAGCACATGTAGATAGCTTTTCTGCATATGGGATTCTGGTCGATTGGGCTTTAGGAAGCAGTGAGAACAGAATGCAAACAATTGTAGGTATACTCTGAGCCCTAAACCCTGTCCGCTTAGAATATAGGATTTTGAGAAGACTGGCTTCATTCACGGGGAAACCCTAAACCCTAAACCCTTGTGTAAACCTCATCTCACATTTACACTGCATGGTAGTTGATTCATAGCTTCATGGCTTTAGAACTTTTAGGTTTTTGGGTTTAGGGTTTTTACAGTGGGAGAGTTTTGTTGAAATCGATCCAGCCTAGCTGGATTTAGCTAAGGGAGTGGAGCCTGCCTGGAGAAAAACCATCACAACGAGTATGCTAAAGACAGACCTAAAGACTGGATCAATGTTAGGGATCCTTTCTACTTTTTGGGGTATGGGATTCCTTGAAAAAGGATCCTTTTTTCTTCCTGGGGTAATGTGGGCTAAGTCAAAATCCCCTCCACCAAAAATAGTCACCCCTTTTATGATAATGGTACTATAGCCGCCCGCCACCGCAATACAACATGTTAGAGTATACCACAACTGAAACATTTACTATTAGGCAGGTGGATGGTTTTCAGATTAGGGAGAGCGGAGTAATTACTATTCCTAAAGCCTAAGCCCTAGGCCCTAGGCCTTATTCCCTCACCCCTACACTCAACCCCAAGAGCTGAGCCCCAACACCTAAGCCCTATACCTTAGCTCTTAAGCTACAAGCCGTAAACCCGAAACCCCAAGCCCTAATTCCTAAACCCTAAACCCTAAACCGCCTCTGCTAAGGCCTCCTACAGCTGCGAGATCTCGGCATGGAATGCCTCTGGAATGGGGACGAGGCCCGGAACGCTGAAGCGTACGCCCTCATTCGTGGGGCCAGGGTGTAGGGCTTAGGGGTTTAGGGTTGAGCTTAGGGTCCATACGGGCTTAAAGCTCGGGATTTAGGGTTTATAGGGCTTAGGGTTCACAGGGGTTTATAGCTTCGGATTTAGGGTTTATAGGGCTTAGGGTTCACAGGGGTTTATAGCTTCGGATTTAGGGTTTATAGGGTTCAGGGTTGATAGGGTAAGGGCTTACGGCTTACAGTGCAGCGTTTATGCAGTTTCGGGGTCGGACTGTCAGGGTTGCGGGTTGAGGGCATCATATTTAGAGGGTCAGAGGGACTTAGCAAGTAGGTTGGTTGGTCATGGCCAGCGGGGTTACTGTATGGCCTCTAGGCTTATAGGGGTTTATTGTACTATTTGGCTTGTAGGCTTAGAGGGGTTAGAAAGTATAAGTATACTTAGTGGGCCCCCTGACCCTCCAAGGAAGCTCAGCCTTGAAAAAATTCAGGGATGTGGACGTTGAAGTTTGAGGGCCCAGGGTTCAAGACTCACAGAGCTCATAGTTTAGAAAAGGAGTTGACAGGTATTAGTGTAGAATTCGAAGTTTTTAGTTAGATGTGAGTGGCTGATACAACCCCGGAAGCTCTGGGTGACAGGGTGAGACTTCACCATCGCGCGGCAAACCTGGTGACCTGTTGTGCTGGAGAAGGTTTAAGGTTTAAGTAGAGAGGTGGTTCAGCTGAACAGCGCTTGGTATTTGGATGCCTTCCTGAATCCTGTCCTGATAGCTTGAATGGGGCTGTGGGTGCTTTTCAGTATTTGATTATCCTCGGTTATGCGGGTGTCGTTTCTTGCGGGGTTGTGCCTATAGTGCTTGGAGCCCGACTTCTGCGATTGCTGACTGAGTGGTGCTTAAGCGGGTGAGGTGGTGTGAACCCTAAACCCCCAAACCCTAAACCCTCAACCCTATAAACCTTAACAAGACCAAGCAAACACGAAAATTGGACCCACCGTTCAGAAGCACCCGTAAGTTTTAAGCCTTGGCGGCCTGTTGCGCGTTAGTGGTACCTTTTACATCTTGCAGGTTCCTATAACCCTGCCCCAGGGCTCCGTGTCGATATATGGTATATACTTGGGACCTAAAGTAGTTGTATGGGAATCTCTTTGGGCCCTAAATATATACTATATAGCTACATGGAGCCTTTACGCTGGCTTGCCATTTCGATTTTTTGGCCCAGCGAACTCGGCCAGCAACCGGGCGTAAGGCGTAGGTATGCAAGGGTCTTTGCTTACTAGGACCCTTAAACACTAAACCCTAAACCCCAGTTACTACGTAGGCTCCGCAGAGTTCTAGACCGCCGCCTTGCATACGGGAAACCTGGTCATGTTAGAGCTTGAAGGTGAAGATGCCAAGAACTGCCTTGGTAAAGGGTTTAGGGTCTATGGTCTAGGGTTTAGGGTTTACGGTTTAGGGTCTAGGGTTTAGGGTCTATGGTCTATGGTCTAGTGGAACGCAAGGCCGTCAGCCACCCCGCGACCCCGGCACGTTGCACACAAGCTGGCCTCACCCGACCTCATCTTGAATGGTTTATGTAGAATATATATATATATATACACATGTATAGGCCCCAAGTGGCCTCAATTCAGGCTTTAGAATTGTAGAATTGTTCTAGCTTGGCCAGAACAAGTCTCCAAAGTTGCCAAAAGTAAGGTCAGACACCAGGAGTGAGTGTGCCGTGAACCTAGCGACTTCTTGAACCCTGGAGGTCCTTCCTTGTTTCCGTTTCCGTGCTACACGTTTATCTTACTGGTCCTAGTAGGGAACAAGGATTCTCATCATATAGAATTATATAGGGATCAGTTTCCCTTATTTCCTGCTAAGAACATCGGCATGTACATCACAAGGCAAAGAAAGAGCAGGCAACAAAAATTAGGACTTAGGGTTTTAAAGGGTGATTCGGCTAGATGTGCCTGCCCGTTTTCCCAAACCCTGAACCTCATTTCCCATCTTCCGCAGCACAAACATGGAGCCCCCTGACTACAATCAGGCCGGGCGAGCAGTCTTGATGCATCCTTTTTTGGCTATTAGGACCTCATGGACCCTAAAGCCAGAAAAAGCTTAGTCTGAACCCCAGAAATTAAACCCTGTAACCCGACAACAACAAAGATTAGAAACCCTTTAGACCTTAAAGTGCTGGCAAACCCCTCTAGACCCAGAGCCCTGTGAACTTTACTCCCCCACCTACCCCAAAAAAATCCATGTAAGAATATAGGATATACTTTGGGCCCAAAGGGTTTCCACATACCTACTATGGGGCCCAAGTATATCCTAAACCCTATACCCTAAACCTTAACCCTAAACCCTATACCCCAAACCCTAAACCCCATATCCTATAACATATAGCTACATGGACCCTATGGGTCCTTCATTCCGAGCGCAGGCCTCTGCTGCAGGAATCTCTGAGTTCCTGGGCAGAGCTCGTTGCCATGACGGACAGCCCAGGCTGGGGGGGGGGATTGGGGGTTGAGGGGCTTAAGGGCTTAGGAGCTTGGGGGTTTAGGGCTTTAGGGGTTCAGGCTGTAGGGTTTAGGGGTTTAGGGTGTCGGCTTTTAGTGGTCTAGGGGTCTAGGGGTTTAGGGTGCAGGGGTTTAGGAGTTTAGGGTTTAGGGGTTTAGCGTGCAGGGTTTAGGAGTTGAGGGTTTAGGGTTTAGGGGCTTGGGGTTTGGGTTGCAGGGGTTCAGGATTTAGGGTTTACGCGTTATGGTTTGAAATTGAATAGCCTCAACACGTGAGCTTTTTTGAGGGTCCATGAACTCCTAGGAGGCATTCTCCCCTACAGCTACTGTCCTGAAAGGAAGTGTACTTAGTGGCTACGATAGCTACTACTTACTATTCCTATTACTTTCACTACGACTGCTAGTACAACTGCTGCTGCTACTTCTCAAGCCACTGTTACTGCTACCGCTGCTACTACTACTGATACTGCTACTGCAACTGCAACTGCTACTGACTGCGATTACCACTGCAGCCTCTGACCTAAGATTTAGGGCTTGGAGTTCAGGGATTGGAGTCGATAGTTCAGGTTTTGAGTGTAGGTTTTCCGTTTTGGGCCAAAATGAGATGGGGTCAACTGGTGGGGTCCGATTGCCGCAGTCACAAGACTATGTATAGGGTTTGCAGAATGGGCGCAAGTGTGAGGCCGAACGCACGAGCCCCAATCCCCTAAAACCTTCAAGCCCTAAACGCTAAACCCTAGACCCCTAAACCCTTAAGCCCATAAACCTCTAGAACCTCAAACCTGACAGGGTCTAGGGCCTCTTGACACGGGTTGCCGTTTGGACAGGCGGGCAGGTAAGGTTTAAACCTTAAACCCCTGAAATGAAAAAGGCAACAGGGTTTAGGGTTAGGGGTTACAAGTCTGTTATAGGTTTCGTGCAGTACCCAAAGATCCGAGTTGACGGATTTCACTTCGGGGCTCAGGGTTCAGGGTTTATGATTTGAGAGGTTGGTTGTTAAGTGGCCAGTCGTAACCTTCATGTAGGTACTATGATGTACAGACTGTAGGGCCCAATGTGTGTAGCATCTGAAGACCTAGAGCCTTCGGGTAGAATTTGGGCGGTCTTTGGGGTGACGGGATTAGGCTTACGGGCTTATGGTCTTGGATCTTCGATGGGCATGTAGGGAAGGAACAAAAACTGCTGGGCACATGGGCGTGGGAGCACATAAAATTCCCCAGCAAGTCCTTTCTCAGGCAACTTCGGATCTAGGAGATTCATGGTTACAGCAGGGGACGGTGCAGGTTGTTTCCTGACACTGGGAGAGACCCTGCCTATAAGCCCCTAGTCCTGTGGACAAGAAGTTATCACTGTAAGTCGCGCCGGCGGTCTCGCACTATCAGCAAAGGGTCACGCTTAGAGAGGGAGGGTTTAATTCTGAAGCTGCACACGGTTTAGGGGTTGGGGCTTAAATAACGATAGAACCAGCTTAGAGCACGCCCAGAAACACAAACACACCACTGCTACTTTTTGTAACGAGTCCTAGCATCTGGGATACTTCTTGATTTTGGGGGCCTTTGTACTGTAAGATCTTGGCACGTTTTCCGCAAACTTTGAAGGTAAAGCAGTCTAAAACGTCCCTGCAACCCAAACCAACAGATCTCGTCAACCCATGCGAAAGGCCTCCGGAACGAACTGATTCTGGGCGCCGCCCGAACAAGCGCTGGAGACGTCATTTGCTGGGCTCAGGATAACTGGACGGGTTCTGAAAAACTGGCGCTACCAGGTGCTACCATTACACAGGAGCTATACAAGGATCTGTAGGGATATGTAACCATACATAGGTGCCCCTCCACCCCCAGAGAGTGATTACAGTGTGGTTCAAGTATGGGTTGAAAACGGAATGTATGAGGCAGTGGAGGATTCGGAGTAGATACTGCAAGGTCCTGTTTGAACTTGTTTCGTTTGCAATTGCATTTGTGTGGAAGACTCAGGTACACAGTGTTAGGGGACCATGATCGGGATCTCCGAATTTCTGCGGTACATCTGCAGACTCATGACGTAAGGTTACCAGATTGCGATTGAGACGTTTTGACTGAAGTCCTTGAAGCTCCGGAAGGTGATGTTTGGCTTGCGCGTTAGAAGTCAAGCCCGCAGTTTTTCGTACGGATATCAGTCATAATCATGACGTATAGCATAGCGCGCAGATTCCTGAACACGTTATGCACCCTACGTACTCCACATACTTTTTTTTTACCTGAGCGTGACATGCCCTGAACGCGCATTGCAATCGTGATGCTAAACATCTCACATGATTTTTGTATGATATGGTGCCACGTTTCCCAAGGTTTATGGTACTTGTATCAATCATAACCATACTACAGCACTAGTGAAAGTTGGTAAACAGGCCCATTGCTGATTTCTCATCGTTACACGTACTTCTAGGACTGTTATTTTCACAGATTTTTTGCTGGCACGTTTTCTATGTCTGTGCTGAGCATTGCAGCAAAGGAATTTGCAATTTGTGGGCTGGGGTTGGGAAAGCCCAAAAGTAACCAGACAACACCTGATAGTCGCTTGTAGCTACAAGTATAGACTAGCCGAGTGTCGTAATGTGCCCGCCTGGTTATGTGCAGAGGGTTCAATGACAGCAGAGGCCCTGCAGGCTTGCACCTGTCGTAATGTACAGCCGCATGGCTTGACCAAGTGCAAGGAGGATAGCAGTAATGTTGGCAACGGAAATAGAAATAAACAGAGTACCAATACAAACTGTAGTAAATATAATAGTAATAGCAATAGTAATCGTAATAGTGATACTAGCAGTAATAGTCAGAGTAATGATAGCGGTGAAAGTAATAGTAACAGTAATAGTAGTAGTATTTGTGACAGTAATAGGAACAGTAACAGTACAAGCAAAGCGAATGTTGTTGGATTCCATGCGCACCTAGGCGGTTAAGTAGGCAGGTATTGGGAGCTTAGTTACCAATCACAGGAATTTGGATGCTTTTTTTGGGAACGCGGAGCTTTGATTGATATTTGGGCACTTGGACCTTTGAGTCTTGTTTTGCAGCTGGCAGGGAAATTGCTGAATAAAACGCATCTGGTGCCAGAGTTTGTCTATGAAAGCTGCACTTTGGGGCTTCGAAAAACATTCACAGATGTTTCCCTTTATCTGGTGAGTACCTTAATAGGTCTCTCATGTGTGCACACACAAGTGTTTCTTTATGTTGCTTTGCTTTGTACGTATATGGTTCTGAATTGTTATCCAGCATCAGTAAAAGCCATGACAACCGTTCTAATCTTGTAACTTTTGATTATCCCTGCCATGCGAAGCATGACCTTTAAGGGTCCAAGTGCTAGTAATCATATACGTACTCAAAAACCTACAGTATAACTATTATTACCCATAGGGATTGCTACCATATGTCCACGCAAAGCAACATGCAGCAACGCATACGTTGCTTGCCAACCCTAAACCCCTAAACCCCTAGACTCTTGAACCCCTTATCCCTAACTCTAAAACCCTAAGCCCCTAAATCCCTAAACCCTAAATCCCTAGTTGTGCCTCAGCATCCTCCTTTTGCAGTTGGATTTCGCAGAAATTCTTATTGCTTGCGCTCCAGGCCCTCCGCAAAGCTAAGGTGATGGGTTTAGAATCAGGTTCAGGGGTTTAGGATTTCGGGTTTAGGATTTAAGATTTAGGGTTTAGGGCTTAGGGTTTTAGAATTAGGGTTTAGGGTTTAGCATTTAGGGTTTAGGGCTCATGGTGTAGGTTGGAACCCGAAAACCCAAACCGTGCAGCATTGCTGGTTTGGGGAGGTTTCTCGCAACCCTTAGCCCCAGACGGCAACAGCGAGTTCTTCTGGTCACAAGTCTTTTTCTTTGGAGTCTGAACGCATTGTTGTAGGTGGTGGTGTGCAGCGGGCGCTTTCTTGCCTAGACGTTTAGCCACAACACAGAGAAGCCAATGGTATCCATCGATCTCGCAGCTTGCAGTGTGCAGCACACCAAAGAAATCACTGTACTGGGCTAGTCTTATCAATATCATTACTATCATCCGCACTGTTACTGTTATCAATATGCATAAGGTCAGCGCTTCGTGACGTAGATGTGCCCTAAACCCTGAACCAAAACCTCGCCCTCAAACCCTGAACCCCTTAAATCCTAAACCACCTCAACCCTAAACCCTTCCTTCATAATGTCAAACAAATATTATTCCTGTGTTATTATTATGTATCCATATGCATGTCTACCTATCTTTCAGTCCCCATATACCCCAATAACTCCTTTCAAGGAGAGGTTTCAGGGTCATGGCCCGGAGCGAGAAGTAGGCCCGCGTTCATGCGGCCAGTTAGCGGCATCGGGTCGAAGGCATGTGTTTTTTGCATTTCTGTTTTGTACAGCACTAAGGCCCCATGCAGGTACCATTTACGGACTTGAGGGACCAATGCTGGTAATATGTATAGACCTAGAGCCACAGGGAATTCGTGTTGTCCTTTCTTATGCCGTTATGCGTTGCATTGTTTTGCAGACAGTGTTGTGTGCTACTTGTATTATAGACGACCTATCTTACAGAGTTGTTATGGTTTTCTACTTCTTTATACGGACTGTCCCTCATAAGCCTGACCTAGAACTTTGGTGACTTTATGGTACCAGTATACAAGTTTTTTTTTACAAGTTAGGAGCTTGAGAGAGCGTCTACAGTTGATGACGCTTTCTGTTCCTCGCAAGGACACTTGATATCCTTCCGATTTGGGTTTTCCCTGGTTTCTTTTATAGTGGAGATGAGGGTCCAAGTGTGCATTCATGTAGGTGCCCCAAATGCTTGAGTAGAGCTTGGCGGTATGTTTCAAGCATACCGGCCCTTAATCTGAAAGTTGTAGGACAGAACCCAGAAAAGGGAGGACATGAAGGGTCTAGGAACATGCTGAAGGATGTCGCTTCCGAAGGCAGAACTCTGGGTACGGGCTTCTAAATCTAGACAGCTAACCTCGAGCCCAGCTTCAAGTGAGGCACATGTTTACTATTGGATTATATTCACGGGGGTTGTTTTGTCATTTCTTCCGAATCCTACACTACTGTGTTCCATATACCCAATAAAGTGTATCTACCCTAAACCGTAAGCCATAAACCCTAAGCTGCCGAAGATCCTAGATCTAATCGGACTGCACCGCCCTGAACACAATTGCCAGCATTTGTTCCCTTGCAGTGTTCCTCAACCCTTCATCGCGTTGACATTATTTCAGTGTACCTGGACATCTATATGCTACCCCTTGTTTTGCACACCTAACTTTACGTCTACTATCCTCTACCAACAATATCTAAACCCTGAACCCTAACCCTAACCCTAAACCCCCAACAGGGGTAGGGGTATAGAGGTCTAGGTACTCTTCTCTCCACTCCTGGGGCTTCTGCGGAATCTTTAGGGAGTGGGGTACACAATTCTGTCCATAATGGGTTTCGGGTGAGGGGTTTGGGATTTAGGATTTGCAGACTCAAATGTAAAACTGGGCCCGGGAGTATCTGTATAGGAACCCATTTTGGCACAAATGGCGCTCTATTTCCACACATTGGACACTAAGGGAATTCCACGTAAGCCCAACATATCCCTACGTCTCTGTATTGAAGTTTTATATGTCTCTGTGTAACCCTGTTAGTCCAATGACCATGACTGGCTCATCCAACAGTACGTATGGCACTAGTATGAATAACATTTGTATTCCTACTATTCTTAGTCTTGTTGAAGTGGTCACTACTGTGATCTACTACCCCAAACCCCATACCTTATACCACTGTCATTATAGCTGTTATTACTATAACCTATTACCCTAAACCCAAAGCCCTGTACCATCATTATTACATTCGATTCAATTAGCAGCCCCATGCTGCCAGCTGGGCTTTGCTGACTTCATTTTTGCTTCGGGTGCACAGACATCCTCAAAGAACATGCGGGTTGTAAACCCTAAGCCCTAAATCCTAAACCCGAAGCCCTAAACCCTAACCCTTAAACCCTAAACCCCTAAACCCTAACCCCTAAACCCTAAGCCCTAAACCCGAAACCACCTTGGGATACGGTTTAGGGTTTGCTCAGGGGCGAGGGACCTTAGGAATCCTAGGGTTTTAGGGTTTTAGGGTTTTAGGGTTTAGGGTTTTAGGGTTTTAGGGTTTAAGGGTTTTAGGGTTTAGGGTTTAGGTATGATCTCAGATCTTTGCTTCTCAGGTCTGGTCCATTGGGTTAAGATTCTAAAATTTCAATCATATCCCAATCAGGAGCCAGCTTCCCTGTCGAGACGAAGGCTTAGGGTTTAGGAGCTTAGGGCCTAAGGGTCTGGGATGATAACTGGGTTGCTGTTAAGGAACTTACATTAAGTTACCATAATGGGTATGTATAGTGAATAATAGGGTTTCCCCAATATAGTAACTTAATTTAAGTTCCTTAACAGCAACCCAGATTAAGCTGTAGAGTTTCAGGTTGAAGGTTGGAGGTGTAGAGTCTGCACCTGCCCTGGTCCCCCTATGCACACTATGCGTTAGGAGGACCCCCCACCCTGCAACAGTGGTATAATAGGAGTATAAGAGGACCCTAATATAATCCTCCTAAACTATGCGAGATGGACTTTTCATGCTTGTTGCGGGATGCTTTGGAGGGGCCCCTAGTCCTGTCATCCCGATCTGAGTAGCATCTCTCGAATAGGGATGCTATAGTCCCTATTAGAAAGTAAGACTGCTGTCCTCCTCTTTCGGTGATACAGTATCTTGTGGTAACAAAAACAATGTTGGTTTGTTCGGCCA